>JARFXV010001475.1:0-222460 GCA_031761425.1 Cosmopolites sordidus | reverse complement strand
ATATATATATATTATATATATATATATATTAATATATATATATATATATATATATATATATATATATATATATATATATATATATATATATATATATATATATATATATATATATATATATATATATATATATATATATATATATATATATATATATATATATATATATATATATATATATATATATATATATATATATATATATATATATATATATAATATATATATATATATATATATATATATTATATATATATATATATATATATATATATATATATATATATATATATATATATATATATATATATATATATATATATATATATAATATATATATATATATATATATATATATATATATATATATATATATATATATTATATATATATATATATATATATATATATATATATATATATATATATATATATATATATATATATATATATATAGACACACACACACACACAGTTAGTGTGTCGCATTTAATATGAAGACACCCCCTTGTTATCGCTATTTGAAGAAATACAGATTTGAATTTTTGAACAGTCATACAGTTTGATGAGTCACATTTGTAAAGATACTCAACTGAACTCGAAGAGATTTACCACTAAACACCAAATCTTTTTTTTTTAATTCTCGACGCACGTTTCGCTAACCATTTAATTTTTAATTAGTGGTAAATCTCTTCGAGTTGTTTCACACGGAAGGTTTCAATAGAAGAACTGATCTACGATGGCTACACGGTGAGCGGAAACTAAATCATTGTAAGTACAGTACTAAAATTAGGCTTATTGGAGTAGATATTTGATTTCTTAAGTCATGCCAGACTAATAAAATATTTCCCAATTTTATTAAAGTTAATATTTCAAAATGTTCCAAGATATGTGACAAAATAATTAATTTTGCAAAACATAAATGGTTTGACTTAGAAATCAAATATTTGTACAGTAAAAGGAGTATGCTTGAAATTTAGGAGTCCAATCTTTCAAGAAATTAACTTTTACATTAACTAATGTAGAACATGAATGTTGGTGCACTTTCTAAAGGCATATGTTCACATCAATAAAAAGTAAATTTATTAAAAAAATGTCATCTTTAAATAAAAAAATCCAAAAATTTTAAATTGAGCAGTCGACAGAACATATTCCAGAAAAAAGCATCAACATAGTAGAAATCTTTTAACACAGAGGTTCAACAATCCAGAACTAGATCTTTTAAATAAATGCATCAATTTTGCTTTGTCGGCATCCCGTAGTGCTTTGGAGGATATGGTAACCGGTATTGAAACTGGTATTAAACACTTACCGGAGTCTTCCAAAGCTTTCGTTAGAGGGTCATCTAAAGACAAAATTGCAAAATATATTTCATATAAAAATCAAAATATGCCAAATATTTCTAAGATGGTCAAGTGAGAGTTGTTTTTATTTAAAAGTTGATAAGAGAAATAAGGTTGTAGTAATGGACAAATCTGAATACTTTACCTATTTAATATCTATCTTCTATCTCTCTACTATCTATCTGCTATCTATCTATCTATAATCTATCTGCTATCTATCTACTATCTATATGCCATCTATCTACTATTTATCTACTACCTATTTACTATCTATATATTGTCTATCTACTACCTATCTACTACCTATCTACTATCTATCTACTCTCTATCTATTATCTATGTACTATCTATCTACTACCTATCTACTATCTATGCACTATCTATGTACTATCTATCTAACACTTATCTACTATCTATCTATCTATTATCTATCTACTATCTATCTACTATTTATCTACTATCTATCTACTCTCTATGTATCATCTATCTACTATCTATCTACTATTTATCTACTGTCTATCTACTATCTATCTACTACCTATCTACTACCTATCTATTATCTATCTATTATCTACTATCTATCTACTGTCTATCTACTATCTATCTTCTATTTATCTACTGCCTATCTACTATCTATCTACCTTTCTTTTTGTGTGGAGGGCTCTGATAGGGTAGTGCCGGATTCTTACCGGCTAAAAAAAACCCCTCCATCTTTCAATGTATTCCACACTGAAAAACGGTCACGCATTACTTCACTGTGAGAGCAAAATGTTTGCATCAAACTGAAAATATATTCACTTGATTAAATATAAAATTTTATTTTATGTTTCTGTGGGCAATTGTAAAAAAATGTGGCGAAGGAAACACTTTGAGTAAAGAGGTATTTTTGTATGCTATGCGTGTGAGAGCAGACTAATCACCTCTTATGCTTTATTCGGTCTCCTTACCGTGTATTATTTCTCTAAATAACTGAATATGTATTATGCCAAGCCTCTTCCCCACTTTTCAGATTTTTCATCATACTCTCCAAGGTGAACAACTCTCCTGTTTTCAAAAGAAAATGGCTTTTCGCTAGGTCCCCCCGCCGGCAGGCAAGGAGGATGATCAACGTCATCTACCTCCGCACAATATGGATACTGGCTCGATTCTGATCGCGTTCACTTATAAAGAAACTTATTGAAGTACCCGTGGCCGGAGAGTGCCTGGGTGACATAGTAATCCATCGCGCCGCAGGTTCTATCTATCCACTCACTGATCTTGGGTATTGTTTTATATGTCCATCGGCCATATGTTCCGTGGTCCCACTCCTCCTGCTACCTGTCGAAGAGTCTCTGCTTTGCTTCTGATTTGGAGACGCAGGCGTACGTTTCCGATCTTTCTCGCACGAGTAGGTGTATCGGGGAGACGCCCGCGATGACTCTCACAGCCTCAGCAGATATTGTCCTATAGGCGCTGCAAACTCTCATCAGAGCCGCCCGCTGTACCCTGGCAAGCGTTTGTTTTATTTTTACCTTTGTTGCCGCGCTGTGCCATACGGGAGCTGCGTATAACAACTGGGAGTGAATCACGCCCATCAACACTTTCCTTTTTGAGGCTCTTGGCCCTCCGATGTTTGGAAGAAGCCGCATAAGGGCTGTCAGTGTCTTCTCTGCTTTGAAGATAGTCCGACTAATGTGCTCCGCGAAAGTAAGTCTTGTATCCAGCCATACCCCTAGGTATTTTATAGTCTTGCTCGGTTCAACTCGTGTACCTGATAATCAAAGGCTTTGGGAGACAGTTTTTTTTTGTTGTTGCACCACAGCTTCTGTATTTTGTGGGGCCAGCTGTAAATAGTTACACTCCAGCCATCTCGATACTCTCAATATACCGGTGTTAGCATCTAATATTTATCTACAATTTATCTGCATTATAGGATATAGTTTAGCGCGAGTACTTAGAGGTTAACGGAAACATCTTAAAAAATATATAGAATTCAGGAACCAAGATCCAAGATAGGAGAGAGTAGTTTTCTGGTTCTTTGTTCCACAATTCTACATATTTTTTCATCAATAAGTCAGTATTGTTTCTTCAGATTTCTGTGAAATAAGTGAAACTATTTTTTAGTTCGTTTTTTAGACAACCTGTGTACAATTAATAATAATTTATATAATATGAGCTGATCCTGAAAAATACACATCTGGAACGAAAGGATATAAATCAAAACGTCAATTTGTTTAATGCCATGCTATAAATTAAAATGCTATCATTTTTCAATTTTTAAAGACGCTTCTTTGGAATTTTATTTTTCTATTTTTACGATTTCTCTCAATCTAAAATGATTCGCGTTTAACATCCACTATAAACTACCTCGAGACGCCTAAACATTGACTATTATCTTACCGAGGAAAGTGAGTCGAGTATCTTTATCTCGCCTAATGTATGTAAAATACTTCTTCGCTGTTGTCTATAAGGCCTTTCTGTCTAGCCGACCGAACTGATCACATCTTATTTTCCTTCTTTCGGAACTGGTTTGCCATCAGCTTCGTTTACGCTTTGAACCGTGCTGATGAGATGGGTTCAGTAATAGTCGGTCTCGTTATGAAGATATTTTTAGTGTTAGTTGACCATGTTATGTTTTTCGATGACCCTTGCGATTGCATGAGGTCTTGATCTACACGAAATATGTGAAGTTAACAATATGGTTGTGTATTGTGGCGGTGAAAACTCACAATATAGAGAAGAAAACAAAAAATATGTATAATATTTTAATAAAATAAGTACGACAAGAAATATGAAACTAATTATTTATAGGGATTATAAGTGAAATAGATTTCATAAATTTTACTATCGTTTCTTCGTATCATTTGAAAGAAAAAAGTTCGTTACATCAAGGGTATAAAACAAAATCACTTGAAGCTATAAAATAACCAATCGAAAAGCTATCGTAAGAATTATCATTTTAAACCATTATGTGTACATACATATTTGGCCAGTAATAATTAGTTATTATTTAAGGATAAACAATAAATACAATAACATAATTAACATTATTAAAACATTTTTAAAAAGTTAAGAATCACACATGAGCCAATATTCACCAAACATCAGCCAAAATAAAAATGGCAACGTTGCAATAACTAACTGAGATTATTTCCACGACAAAGGGTGTTAGCGATAAAAATTATTTCGGAGAATGTATTTAAATTATATTTAAAACCAAAGTTGTATTTTCTTTTTTTACGGAGAAGCGACTGCTAACTAGATTAGAAATTTACCAAGACTTTTGCAACGTGTTCGGGAAAACGTTAAATTTAATAAAATAATGAATCATGTGTTTGTTAATTTGGTGTGAATAGTTTGAAACGTGTTGCAGTTTGGAAAATTAGTGCTAGTAATTTTAACTTGCCCTCTTTTTCCGGTCATAGTCAATATTTTGATGGAACATTTTGAAAATCCAGCCATAAATAGCAGTTCGTTGAAACCTACGTGCTAGTTCAGATATGTAGATGACACCTTCGTCATTTGGCCACATGGAATACAATCTCTAAATCTGTTCCTTTCGCATTTGAACTTTTCTTGACGTCCTAATATCAAAACGAGCAAATCAAAACTTCTCCTATTCAGTCTATCGTAAGCCTACCCACATAAACCGTTATGTGAATGCGAATTCAAATCATCATCCATCCCTATTAAATTCGGTGGTCAAAATTTTAGTCACATGCTCTTTCAGATTGTCGGACAAGGAACAGAGGCAAACAGAACTTAATTCCATAGAAACTAATTAATACCACAGGTACTAATTAAAAATGGCTATGACAGGCGTCAATTAAAAAGGCATATTGATAAAGTTCTGACAACAAGTCATATCAAAACCTCAAAGTTCTTTGCCATAGCTCAAGGGAGTAATCGATAAGATTTGCCACGTATTCAGTCGGGATTTTACAAATCTAAAACTCTGTTCTTTCCGAGAACCTAGCAATTCTAATGTAATTGAATACTTTTTCAACTGTTAATGAATTTTGATTTGATAATACGTTTCAATTTAAATAACTCACGACTCGTACGGAGTTTATTAATAAAAACTTATAGGAAATGGAATGATCTACAAAAAAGGTCGAATAACATTTTTCGATAAAATTGATAGTTTCGTCGAAAAATAAAGAAAATATACAAATTTATTATGCATTCAACTTTAGCCTCGAATAACTTTTGAAAAAGTAAATTTATCTTGAAGACTATGCTTCTCACTCCATGCTTCTCACCACTCTACTCTCACTCATTTTCTCCAGACTTCCCAGGCAATGTAGTCTTCTCGATTTCACTACCGTATTTATCATTGGCTCGTTGGAAATTAATTTTTTAATTAACAAAGATTATCGTTATATACACGCCGTCGACGTTCTTTTCTTATGCTACCCTTTATGCTTTATCTAATAACTCACATTTACTGGGAAATTGAAATTAGTAGTTAAAAATAAAAAATATAGAGCTTCAAATTGTTTTGGCCTTCTTTCAATTTTAAAAACACTGCCATCTACCGACAATAATTTAACTTAATATAACATAACATACATGTTAGTTAAATATATTGATATTTAGCGTGCTTATTGTTAAATTTTGAAAAAAAAAAGTTGAACCCTATAAGAATGGAAGAGCAAAGTTCCATATTAGACCTTTGTGCTTTATGAGTTTCGAAAGCATAACAATACCATAAATTCCAATAATGCTGTTTATTCTGGTGCTTTATCTCTATCTCAGTGTCAGGCGAAGAATTTTCTGAACAACCCTCGTACAGAACATAATGTTTCATAATCGATCGTACTTTAAGATATTAAAAAAATATTTCATCTCAACCAGTTTTTGTTTTATTTTATTTTATTATACCTTTGCTATTAGTAAACCTTGTATAACTTGTTATTTGAAGCCAAGATGATAAAAAAAAACGTACGTACAAAAAACATCTTCCTATAAACCCACATTTTCTTTTAGAGAGAAAATTAAATAATGTTAAAAATAACCCTGCAGACATGGAGATTGCTCTTGGCGCCAGATTTCCTACGCAAACGAGGGCAAATAACGACAACACGAATAAAAATCGATAACTGAGTAAAACCCCATCTCGCTATTACGATACATTGAAAATGAGTCTGATTTGTTCACTGACCTCCTAACCAGCATTAGTTATAATCTAGTTAAAATGCAATACTGTAAAACATATATTTTTGTTGGTAATTTTGTTTTTGGAACCTTTGGTTCTAAATAAAAACTTTATAATTAATTTTCTGCCTCAAGAAATCGCAATTTATTTAACTCGATGCGCGTTTCGTTAAATAAGTTAGAATCATCAGGTTATGATGAAAATTGTTGATTTGGTGTGAGAGGAATAATTGTAATTATTATTACACAGACACACAATGTTCTATGGTCCATGGAGAGCCTTAGCTTCTCTAGTCTCTGCAATTTCCGTCCAGTTTCGTACTTCAATTTCTTTAACAACCGTGACCTCATCATCTCGCCATCTCAGCCTTGGCATTTCTCTTGAGCGATTGCCATATGAGGTTTGTAAAAATGATTTTTTGCGCAGGATGTGTATTGGGCATTCTCCAGATATGTCCGATACATTTTATCCGTTAGTGTATAATATTCCTTATTATATCTTGTTCTATTAGTGGTCTCAATTCATGGTTCCTCCTTATGCGCCAACCTTTGATTTCACTGTAAAATACAGGCCTATATATTCTATGTACTACTTTATGCTCAGATCTACTTAGAGATGTTTCTTGTTGTTTTGTATGGGTCCAAGATTCACACACATAACTCAGCACTGGTCTTATGATTGACTTTTATCAGATGTGGAGGTTACCTTTCAAACCGCCATTAATTTTTAAACCATTTCAAGTTAGCGTCATATTTTTTTCACGTGGTAAACATGTCGAGTTTCGAACAAAAACGGCATTTGCGAAACGTACTATTTTCTTGTCCAATCAAAAAAAAACCCGGGTGAAAGCCGACGACTTACAGTGACAATGTCCCAACGCAAGATTTTTGTGGATGTTGGTTTAGAACAGGGTTTCTCAAAGTGAGGTACGTGAACCCCTAGGGGTTTGCAAGGTGATCGGAGGGGGTTTGTGACAATAATCCGAAGCATATCCCAAACTCTCACGCAAAGCGGTGAATTTTCCCTTCCTGACAACTTACTTCTGTGAGAGTGGATTTTCACACTTGTTTACATGGATTTACATAAATTTTGCTTTCTGCGTGAAATTCTTTCTAAAGGCTGGTATACGGTTTTGTCCAGATAACATTTTTTCTGGGGTTCAAAAGGGAAGATTATTGGTACTTCTCGGGCTGTGGCCCATGTCTGTGGGATCCACCTCTTTTTTTATTTTTTTCTAGTTTTCGGGGATTCAAGGGTTGAACGATAATTTAAGTAGACTTAATATTGTTATTAAATAAAGATATTATATTAACGGTAGAAGGAATAAGAAGAAACACCTTTTTGTTTACCTTTTTGATATTTTCTGTTCGGCACAATTGTTTTGTTTGAGTTGAAAAAATTCTTTCTTTATCTAAATTAAAGACTAAGAGGGGCACCATTTGTCCCCTTCAGGGTCAAGCGGTGGAGAGGGATATGATGGGATCCCCCGCTTTTTCTTCTTCTTCTTCACATCTGGTTGTGATAAAAACGAAATACAGAAATTGACTTGATCCTGAATTCACATTGCATCCAACATTGCTACTAAAATAGACTCAGTTTGCTACAATAAACAAGCCCACCTGTCACATTAATTAACAACATTTCATTGCTTTTTGTGAATATATTATCTTTTATTGAAATAAAGAACCTTATTTTTTCCTATAGTTAGATTTTTATATCTATATATATATCATCATCATCATCATCAGCCCGTATCGATCCACTGCAGGATGAAGGCCTCTTCAGCATGCTTCCAACCTTCACGGTCCTGGGCTTTCCTCTGCCACTCGGGTCCAATATACTTAACGATATCATCAATCCATCGTGCTTTCGGTCTTCTTCGCGGACGTTTGCGATCAAGCGGTATCCACTCCAGGATCGCCTTGGTCCATCTGTCGTCCCATCGCCTCGCTATATGGCCTACCCATCTCCATTTCAATTGTTTTACTCTTCCAATGATGTCACAGACTTTTGTCTGTTCCCTGATCCATGCGCAGGACTTTCTGTCTCGTCTTGTAATGCCAAGTATACATCTTTCCATTCCCTTCTGTGCCACCCGAAGTTTTAGTTTATATATATATATATATATATATATATATATATATATATATATATATATATATATATATATATATAAGAGTGCTATAAGTTTGTGAAACTTTGGTTTCTCTGGGAAAACTGTGGAAGAGAGAAAGAACGCCCAGGTCAACCAAAAAAATTGAAAATGCCGAATTGCAAGCATTGTTGGAAGAAGACGATATTAAAACTCCACAAAAAATAGTAGAAAGGTTAAATGTTAGTGGCCGAACCATTTGTGCGTGCATGCCATGGGAAAGGAAAGATCCATGAGGCAGGAAAATGGGTCCCACATTAGCTAAACGACAAACAGATGGAAAAGCAAAAAACAGTGTGCAAAGTTTTGCTTTCTCGGCATGAAAAAAATATTTTTCTGTATCGGATCGTGACTGAACGAAAAATGGATATATTTCGAGAACCTAAAACGCAGAAAAGTATGGATTGCCCCAGAACATCTATCAACATGGACCGCAAGACCGAACCGCTTTGGAAAGAAGACAATGCTGTGCTTTTGGTGGGATCTGAAGATGTTGTGTACTATGAGCTTCTGAAATCAAGTGAAACGGTTAATATCATTTGCTAGCGTCAACAAATAATTAATTTGAACTAAGCATTAATCGAAAAGCGACCAGAATACGGAAAAGTGAAAAGTGACACAGCGAAAACAATCAGAGACTCCATTTCTGCATTTGACTGAGAACTCTTGCCCCATTAGCCTTATTCATCAGACTTGGCCCCTTCCGACTATCACTTTTTTTCATCAATGTCTTACATACTTTCCATGAAACACTTCAACAATCACGGAGATGTGGAAAAATGGTTTGATAACTGGACCACCACAAAAGATGTACTGTTTTTTCTTTAAGGGCTTTTGCGGATCTTTGAAATCATTCACTATGTCGAATATGTTATTGTTATGTTCTTTTTTTTTTAGGCACATGTATTTTGTTTTGGTGTCATCAATGATTCACTTTATCAGCTTGATTTAGCCGCGAGATAGCTTTTCCAATGTCCCTAATAAGTATAGCGTATGCCATTATTTGACAGCTTTTGTAATGATATTTGTTAATTTCAGATCGGTTTTCAACACAATTCTTTTTAATGCTGAACTGAAAATTATTGGGAACAGAATGTCTTACGCTTTTTGTGATTTCAAAAGGTTAAGGCAAGTTATCTCCAATTGGGGTTTTCAACAAATTTTTTGTATTAAATGGAAAAATAATATATGTCTTATACAAAACTATTTTTGTTGTTTAGACTTTCGGTGCTCTTTTCGACGTTATACTCATATATCTTTACATACAGATATGGAGGCTCAAAGGTAAGTTCAGAATGAAATATTAAAATTAGATTTCTTTTCTGTAGTATCTATGTAGAGAAAACAAATTAACGTGCCAAATTCGTAAGAAGGAATATTCCTGCGTGTCCGCAAATAATCTATATGTAGCAACTCAACCGAGGGTAGTAACAATGAGAAAACTCTACAGGATAGTCTATTTTGTAGGATACAAATAATAATATTCAAGAAAGCGCGAATAGACAAGAACAAAATTCGACTACCCGTTTGGAAGATAATCGTAAATGCAAGGTCTTATACTTATGAAAGTTTTACAGGCTATTCTAATTTGTAGATGGTCGAATAGTATAAAAAAGTAAGAAAAAAGTATAGTACAATAAGTATCTATACTATAGATAGTTAGCAGCGGGATTTATTTATATTTGCAAATATTATTAAATTAAGAGTCAGTGGCGGCTGGTGGGTTTTTAAAGTGGGAGGGCGTAGAAGAAAATAGTGCGTCTGACGAATTTTTTTTTGCAAGGAAAGGGAAAACCCTTCCTTCTTTTTACTTTTCGTGGTATAATGAAACTCTAATCATTGATGTCAACATATGATGTTTTGCTCTGAAAAATTGTTTTCTGTGATAAATGCGCGGAAGCACGAGCCGCCACTGTTAAAATTCTAATATGGTATGTTGGTTTGTAAAACATAAACGAAAATTCGCCATCGTTTTAAAAATATTGAAAATCTTAATTAAAGCAATAATAGCAATAAACTTCAATGAAAATAATCAAAGTATTACAAAAACAAATATGTATATAATTTTGTGTAGTGATTGTTTTTATTCTGAACTGAATATTAATATAGTTTACATATTATAAACTAGTGTAATATATTACCCATATTATCCTGGTTGGGGAAAGTTTTATTATATATATTTATCAAAGTATTCAAAAGCATTGTTTCATTTCTTGAGGATAAAAATGTAGAGTTAATTAAACCGCCTTGGGTTAGTTCTGGTATAAAATTATGGCAATCTAAGGTTTTAGAAGGCAAACGAATTACAGCTCTACGTATGCATATAGAATGCGTCATTGGAAGAATGCGAGAGTTTAATTTTCTCAGTTATTAATCATAATATTTTGGTTTTTGCAGACTATTGTTATCATTGCTGTATCATTAGTGATTTTACAATCACTTATAATATCAACATAAGTTTATTAATATTTATTTAAAAAGTTACCATCAAGTTATTATAATAAAAATATAATTTAATATTATACATTAGTCTTTATGAACTATTTATCCCACATTACCGAACTACACTAGTAACCAACAATATTTTATTTTGCACTTAACCAACAATAATTTTGACAGTATATATACCTGACGTGTACGGGTCGTTGTGCTCGCTTTTATAGACGGTCGGCGACTGCGCAGATTATATCGGGGTAGTTCGGGACTATTTGCGGCGATCGGCAACGGTGTCGAGCGCCCGTTTATTGATTTTTCCACCTCGCCGCCGCATTGCCGTGTTTCTCCTTTTATCAGAAGGGATTTCTATACTTTTGGAATGTTGCGAGCGTCGTTTCGCGTATTTAGCTCACCCTTTTCTTCTATTTCAAAGGCTTCTCTGATTGTTCGGACCGTGTAGTTTTCAATATTCGCTATTTATTTGGCTCTTTCAAAATTGATTGTATGTCCTGTTTGTAGATGGTGCTGGAACAGAGTGGACGTGGTTTGTTTGTTTTTTAAGTTGTTTTATATTCTTGTACTCTCGTATATATACGTCAGTTTGTTTGTCCTATGTATGTTCTGTTGCAGTCGGAACAAGATATATCGTGTTGAAACGCGGCAACGTGATTATGAATGGCTTGAGCTAAGTTATTTCCACCATTGTTAAGCAGCTTCGCGGGTATGTTATGACGTCCGAGTAATTTATTATTTTTCAAGCACCCAATAGTCTGCTGGATTCTTCCTGTCATATGTATTGGTCGGTATTATCTCTATCTGTTATGTTCCAATCTGGATTGTTATTTAGTAATTCATTAAAGCCCATCTCTTTACTACTTGTGGTTTGCTACACAATATTTGACCATCCTTGTGTCTACAGACACTATTTCTGGGTTGAAAGCCTTTCTTGAAGTTGAAGTTGAATAATCCTTGTTATTAAAGTAATTATTTCAATTGTTTCATGTTATTAAAGATGACACATTATCGTTATATTTAATTGTAAGAAGTACTTACATAAGCTCGTGTTTTAATACAATCGCATACTGTAAATTATGAAGCTGTAATGAAGACAGATAATACGATTTCAAATTATTTAGTAATGTCATAAATTGCGTAGAACAGATGGCGAGCTGCATGGTCGCTTTAATTTTTCATTGCAATTGAACGATATAGTATATTACTATGATCAAAAAGTAACGTGATTTTTGTTTAAATATTTTACGCTAGGTCGCCATTTAAACCGTTTAGGTAGAGGTGACTAAAGGTGAGGAGATGAAACAAAATATAACGGGCATTGGTTTTAAATTTTCAGCTCAATATCTAAATTGACGTGCTAGAGTTAATTTTCATTACTAAAAGAAATAATATAAATAATATAAATAATATAAATAATATATATATATATATATATATATATATATATATATATATATATATATATATATATATATATATATATATATATATATATATATATATATATATATATATATATAGGGCTTCATTTCAAAAGTAGCCAGGGTAATTATTTATCATCAACCCGTATCAATCTACTGCGGGATGAAGGCCTCTTCAGCATGTTTCCAATTCTCGCAGTCCTGAGCTCTTCTCTGCCATTCGGGTCCAATATACTTAATAATATCATCAGTCCATCGCGTTTTCAGTCTTCTCCGTGAACGTTTGCGTTCAAGCGGTATCTAGTTCAGGACCGCTCTGCTCCATCTTTCGACACATAGCCTCGTTACATGGCCTGCCCACTTCCATTTCAATTGCTTTATTTTTCCAATGATGTCACTCACTTTCGTTTGTTCTTTGATCCACGTGGAGGTCTTTCTATGCCATCCAGTAATGCCTAACATATATCTTTCCATTCCCCTCTGTGCTACTCGAAGTTTTTGAACTGACTGTGATGTGAGTGTCTAGGTCTCATTTTCGTATGTCATAACGGGCGCAGGACACACTGATCAAAGACTTTTCTTTTCCAAAGTGGTAGATCCACAACTTCCAAATCCGTTCCTAAAATAGAAATCGTTTTGTCTTCAGCAAATTTATGGAACATGACCTGACTGTTCTTCTGGTTTATTTTCAAGCCAAATGGTTCCCCAGTCCTTTGCAGCTATTGTACGTGTCTTTGCAGTTTCTCTGGGTCTTGTGAAAGAAGAACGATATCATCTGCGAATCTAAGATGACTTAAGTATGCACCATTAATCCTTATTCCATCCTGTTCTCAATGCAGATTACGGAACACTTCTTCCAGACAGGCTGAGAAAAGAAGAGATGATATTGCGTCATCCTGGCGTACGCCCCGCTCTACATTTATTCCAACCTCAAGATCGTCAAGGTGGACTGTCGCTGTAGCTTCGTCATATATCGATCCTAGTAGATTTATATAAGCTTTCTCTACACCTTGATTAAGCAATGTATTCATTATGACTCGCTTTGAGATTGAATCAAATGCTTTTTCATAATCGATAAAAGCCAAGCACAGTGAATCCACTTCTGAATCCTGCTTGTTCCCTTGGTTGTGCGCGTTTAAGTTTTTTAGTATTCTTTTGGATATTATCTTGGTGAAAACTTGTGTACACCACTGATAGGCGGCTTATTGGATGGTTCTTTAGTTCTTTAAATCTAAATTAATGGTCTCATTGGAAATTTTTGACTCTTTGAAACATTTATCTTCTGGTGCTATTGAAACCGCCGTTTTAAGCATATTGTTGGCGATTTCTTCATATTGGTCTGTAATTTACATTTCCTCCTGATCTTGTAACACAGCGAAGCGATTCGGCAAAGCAATTTTAAAATCTCTGCCCCTCTCCAGCAGCGTTCCAGTGCCCCTTTTTGATCTTATCATTCTTTCGCCCTCTTTTCGGCACTTTATCCTAATCTTTACTCGTACCATTCGGTGGTCACTTCCTCACTTCCCACATTAAAATTATTAAGGACAGTACAATTGCAAAATATTGCTTTATCGTTTGACATGATGTAATCAATTTCACTTGTGAGTCCAGATGGACTTTTCCATGTCCATTTTCTGTTGATCTTTTTCTTGTGAAACGAATTCATAATATAGAGTTCTTGTCCTTCAGCAAAGTTAACCAGCCTGTCACCTCTATTGTCCCGCACCTTTTGCATATGGGCCAGTTGCATTTTCACCAGTTCTTGCTTCTCCGATTCTAGCATTAAAGTCGTCGATCAGGATTTTATACCTACACTTCTCTTTGTCTAATAGTTGGGCCACATCATCATAAAATTCCTCAATTTTCTCATTTCTATGACTTATAGTTAGTGTATAAGCTTGGACGATTTGAAGCTTAAACTTTTTATTCAGCTGAATGATGCATTCGATTGTTGAGGAATCCAATTCCACCACATCGTTCATTCTCCGTACCGTAGAGTATGTGACCAGTTGATTATAATTTGATTAACTCTTCGCCCTTTCTTCGTGTTACACAGAGTCCAATAATATATATATATATATATATATATATATATATATATATATATATATATATATATATATATATATATATATATATATATATATATATATATATATATATTATTATTATTATTCACGTATGGGCCCTGATGGACCACGCGAAGTACAATTAGAGGCGTTTGTTGTTGTTAGCCTTCTTTTGAGCCCATACTAATTTCATTCTTTCGCTATGAGCTTTTTTCCTTTCGTCAGACCAAGTTGTTCCAGTCTTCCTACATTTTTCTCTCTGGCCAACCTTCCAAACGTTAACCTTGTGTCTGAAACAACCTCTATCCTGAATTTCACTTTGTGTAATATTTGCTGATCTTAGGTCCTCTTTAATTGCCGCAATCCATTTAATTATTTCTACTTTAGCTTTACTCCTATTTTCATAAAATTCAACTATTTGTCTAGTTAACCTACTTGGATTCATCCGTTTTATGTGTCCGTAAAACTTAAGTCTTCTTTTTCTCATATCGCTATGTATATCTGTGTATTGTTTGATTTCTTGGTTTTCTCGAAGTCGGTATGTTGTGCTATTTATTTGTTTGGGGCGTAGGATTTTTCTTATGATTTTTCTTTCCTTCTTTTCAATGTCCTCGATGTCCCTCTTTCTATTCAAAATGAGCGTTTCTGCAGCATATAGACATTCTCGCTTAATAACCGTGTTGTAATGTCTCAGTTTTGTGTTTTTAGAGAGGCATTTTTTGTTGTAAATATTTTGTGTAAGTCTCAATGCCGTTTCCATTTTTTGACATCTACCCTTATTGGCCGCTTTTTCCAACCCGTTTTCCATGATTATTTCACCCAAATATTTGAATTGAGAGACTCGTCTGATGTTACCATATTTTGTTTTTAGAAAGGGTGTTCTTAGTCTGTTGCAGGTCATGTATTGTGTCTTTTCAAAGGATATTTGGAGTCCTACCTTTTCTGCTGTTTCTTTTAGGATTTCAATCTGTTTTTGAGCCGTTAATACATCTTGAGCTAAAATTGCTAGATCATCAGCAAATGCCAGACAATCAATTTTGATGTTGGTTCTCCCCAGTTTAATGGGCTGGTCAATATTCAGTGCCGACTTTTTTTCACGCCACTCCTGTATTACTTTTTCTAGAACACAGTTAAATAAGAGTGGCGAGAGTCCATCCCCTTGTCTCATACCAGTTTTAATTTCGAAGGGTTCTGAGATGTCACCCATGAATTTAACTTTTGACCTCGTGTTAGTTAACGTTGCTTTAATAATTGCCAGCGTTTTCAGATCTAGTCCTTGTTCTTTCAAGATTCGGAATAAAGATTCGCAGTCAATAGAATCATATGCTTTTTTGAAATCCACAAATGTACAGACGAGATTTTTATTGTACAGTTTTTTATGTCTTAGAATCAACTTTAGATTCAGGATCTGTTCAGGGCAGGATCTGCCCGGTCGAAAACCTGCCTGATATTCACCAATGTTCGGTTCCAACTGTCCCTGTGCTCTGTCTAGTAGACATTGAGATAGAATCTTGTAACAAACTGGGAGAAGAGATATTCCTCTATAGTTGTTTACATCCGTTCTATCTCCTTTCTTATGTAGTGGATGGATTAGAGCATCTTTCCAGTCTTCCGGAATCCGTTCGGTTCGCCAAACTTCTTGTAGAATTTTGGTTATTTCCTTGATTGTACCTGGACCAGCGGATTTCAAAAGTTCAGCAGTGATTCCATCTTCACCAGAAGCTTTGTTATTTTTAAGCCGCTTGATTTGCCTAAGTATATAATATATATATATATATATATATATATATATATATATATATATATATATATATATATATATATATATATATATATATATATATATATATATGTATGTATATACAGGATGTTTGGTGCATCGCTTGGCTATTTAAAATGGCCGATAGGAAGGGTATTTTGCTATCTTCTCAGTCTTCATAAAGCATTATTGTGCCCATAGGTTTTTTATGTTAATTTTTAACTCCTTTTTGTAAATTTTCAAAAATCAGCATTGAAACTTGAATTTAAAAACAAGTTATTGGTATATCCTGTGGTAAAAACTGTGATCTCCCTCATACACAGTAGAATTGCATCATCTGCCTATCTTTCATTAGGTAAACGGTAAACCAGCTCAAAAAACGCGCTCCGTAGTTTCAGTTTTTTTTAGTCGAGATTTGATTGTGTTTGCTGATTAACCCATTTGTTGTTCCAATGCAGCATCGCTAATCTTTCGCTAATTCTGTTACTTGTGTTATTCGTTTTTGTTGAGTTGTGTTAGTTTTTGTTTAAGTTTTGTTAGTGTTTTTGTTATATTTTGTTTATTTCATGGCTTTACTTTCTAATGAAGAATACGCGGACATTTTGATGACATATGGAAGTGCCAATGGTGTTGCACGAGAAGCGTAAATAATTCATCAAAAATGCTTTTCTAATAGACACTTACCTTCCCGGAGGTTAGAAATTGCATGTTGGTTAGAAAAAGCATGATTGAGATTTTTTTTTTAAGACTTTGAAGACCATGATGGCTTTTATTTTTTTAAACATGCAATAATATAAAAAAAGTAGATATTGCTTGCATGTAATTTTGATTTTCATAGAACCTTAATTTAAACTTAACTCCTTTTCATTTAATGAACTTCTAAGAGGCTCTTTTGAATAGGCCTTCTAAATAAAATAAATAATACAATTCTCTCCACTATAATGTCCTAAATCTGTAATGATGAATAAAGATTAATGTGCAAAGAAATTGTACTATTGAGAGAAAGAGAATGAAAAATATGTGTTATGTACCATCGTAGAGAAATTAGAGCAAGACATGAAACGATCAATTTTCTTCTTTCTGGGTCATTGCGAAGAAGAAGTCGTTTGAAATAAACGGCGAGAAAAATTCCGTCTGACCTAAAAGTGAGTCATGTAATCGACTCGATATATGACTTAACGAAAGCTTGACGGTACAATTTAACAATTGGTTGTGATAAACGCGAATTCGTTCGAAAACACGATGACTAACACGAAAAGAAATGGCTAAAAAACCTTGGTTTATTTAGAAAGAACAATTATTTTTCTTATTCGATGATCACAATTGCAATAAATACAGTCAAACTCCTTATTCACGGTTCTGTTATTTGGGTTTTCATTGTTTGCGAATTAAAAACTTGTGATCACTTCTTATATTCGCGGCTGAAAATGTCTTTATTTACGGATCCAATATTAATAACATACATTGTATGTTTAGAATAATATATATTTATTTACCAGTTACCTTTCAAAATAAACAAGTATCAATTTTTTTTAAATAAACAATTTTTTACTTTGTTTGTGTTTATATGGTGTGACTATAGTTTCGTAAAACGACTTTACATTCTCAGAAACTACTTTAAAACTAAGGTTTTACAGCTTTTTATATATTCTAAGTACCTAATTTTATACTTTTATTGGGGTTAATTTTTTACAATATTTTAAATAGTAGGGGATTTCGGAGATCCATCTGATCGTTTAATAGCTGTCTAGAAGGATCTTTAGTATATTTATAAATTTCAATAGCTTCTAAAATGTTTAATTTTTTTTCTTTTGGGCGCTGTATGTAAAATTTTCAAATTTGTAATCTCGGGAAATATATGTCCGGTATCTATGAAATGGTTCGCAAAATTAGAGTGTTGTTTCTTTAATATGTATGCAGATTTATGTTCTTTGTATCTGGTCTGAAAATTTCTGCCGGTTTGTCCAACATAGCAGCTACTGCACTCGTTGCAACTTAACATATAAACTCCAGATTTTGTATTTGCTCATGTTTTATCTTTGACAATAAAAATTAATTTACTGTTTGACTGGGTGGTTTTAAACGCTATTTGCGAATTATGTTTCCTCAGAGCGCGAGCTATTTGTTCTGAAATTTGACCGAAATATGAAATTTTACAGTACTTTTTATCATTTGTTTGTTTTACTTTTGGATATACTTGATGAATTCGTAATTGTGTCCGTTTTTTATTTATTAAGTAACTAATTTCTTTTTCTTTGAAACCGTTATTTTGTGCTATTAGTTTTATTTTTTGCAGTTCTATTTTTCTATTATTTTCAGATAGTGGAATTGTGAAAGCTCGGTGGATCATAGACTTATATACAGCATATTTATGTGTAATGGGGTGGATTGAATGTTTTGTAATTGTTATATCTGAGTATGTGGGTTTTCTATAGATATTAAATTCTAGTTTATTATTTTGTTTGGATAATGAAATGTCCAGAATATTTATGGTTTGATTTTGTTCTTTTCCTTGTGTAAATTTTATTTTTGGATGGATACTATTTAAATGCTTTAATGTTCCTTCTATTGGTCTGTCATTTCCAGTATAATAAACCAAAATATCGTCCACATATCTAAACCAAAACGATATATTTTTTGATTATCCGTTTTTAAAAAATTATGTTCCAAGTTTGACATAAACAGTTCTGATAATAAAGGACTTAGTGGGGAACCCATTGCTGGACCATCCTTTTGTTTGTAAAAAACGTTATTAAATTGAAAATAATTTTCATTAATGCATAAGTTAACGAGTTCTAAAATATCTTGCTTAATAATTGGGTTGATGTTATTTTTTATGAGTAAATTATCTATTATTAGTAGACAATCTCTGTTTGGAATATTCGGGAACATGTTGTGAACATCAAAGGATGCTGGAAACCCGTGTTTTGGTATAGATAGTTTGCTAAGCTTTTTTGTAAGGTCCACCGAGTTTTCTATTGATAATAATTAAAACACTTGGTATTTGTTTCACAATATATTCAAGATATTCTCTAACATGTTTCGGCCTCGCGACCATTCTCAAAGAGAGTTATGTATAAACTAAACTAAAGTTTCAAAGTGCTGTCTAATGGAAGTCGGTTTTTTCATCTCGTTAAATTTATTACACTATCAATAATTGGATTTTTATGCCGCAACACCCGAAAAAGATTCTAAAAATTGGCATGCTATAAACTATATTCACAAATTAAGTTCAAGAATCACAAATCAGTTAAAGAACGAAAATATTAATATTATCTCTGTTAATAAGAATAATCTTGCATCGATGTTAAACAATAACAAAGAAAGAGCAAAATTTTGTGACAAATCTGGAGTATACGAAATTAAATGTAATATGTGTGACGCTTTTTATATAGGCCAAACGGGCCGATCGCTCAATGATAGGCTAAAAGAACATAAATATTCAATTTTACACAATCAGAGAAAGACGGGCTTTGCCGAACATTGTATAGACCAGAACCATTTTTTTAACATTAATAATACCAAATTAATACATAGTTGCAATAAAAGCAGGCTGTTAAATTACCTGGAAATTTTCGAAATTAAAAAAGCCATATACGACGGCAAAAACCTAACAAACACCCAGCTAGACTTCGGAAATACTCCAATTATTGATAGTGTAATACATTTAACGAGATGAAAAAACCGACTTCCATTAGACAGCACTTTGAAACTTTAGTTTAGTTTATACATAACTCTCTTTGAGAATGGTCGCGAGGCCGAAACATGTTAGAGAATATCTTGAATATATTGTGAAACAAATACCAAGTGTTTTAATTATTATCATTGTTACTATGTTTCACCAAGAGCCAACCGCGCAATCAATCAAAACTAGAGTTTTCTATTGACTGTTTTGGCGAGAAATTCGTTGTTTTTGAAGATTTTATTTAAGTACAAAGCTAGATTTCTTAAAGGGCTATTTGTATATGAGACTATCGGTCTTATTGGAAAGTTTTCTTTATGAATTTTAATTAAACCGTACAGTTTTGCAGGAGTAAGATTCATATTGACTATTTTATATTTATCTTCGTTTGACAAAATTGTGTTTATATTTTTTATTGTTGATTTTAACTTATTTTGAATTGTGGTAGGGTCATTTTTTATTTTGACGTGGTCTTCATTATTCAAGTTTTTAATTTTTATTTCGTAAGTTTCTTTTTCTAAAATAACAATTGAATTCACTTTATCTGCTTTAGTCATAATTAAATTATCATTTTTAATTTTTCAATTAATGGATTTGATAATATGGTCTTCAGTTTTGTTATCGTATTCTCGATTAATTTCTAGAGTCGTTATAATTTTTTCCTTTGTAAAATTAGAATTAGGGATATTTTCAAGGGATAGTTCTACTTTACATATTGTAGCTTCCAAAACTTTACTTTGTTTAATATTTGGGTTATATTTCGGGCCATTTTCAATCAAATTAATCTCTTTATTCGTGAAAACCGTATTTGATAAGTTAACGGATCTTTTATAGAAGTTATATTTGGGTGAGGATTCTGGTTGTTTGTCATTTAACTGTAATTTAGATAGATTTAATAGTTTAAGTGTTTGTCTAATATATTTTTTCTGAATAATTTGTGAAATTGTTTGTCTGGTTTTATCGTCTAGAATATCAAATTCAATTGGATGGAGTTTATATGATTTTAATTCAGAGTGCAGTACCTTAATATGTAGGAGTAAGTTGTCTCTAATACTAAACCATTTTCTTGTTTCTTCTTTCAGCCAGATGGTTTTGCAAGAATCCAGGGCTTTCTTCGCAGAATATGTGGTGGCGTTGATCTTGAATTGAACAAATTTGGGATTCACTTTCTTCTTTAAACATTGTTGAGTGAACCATGCGTTTTGTAGTGCTGTGCGTTGTTTTTACCTTAGTTTAAAGTATAACTTGGACTGTTCTGCTGTACTTGCTTCTTTCAAATTATTGATTGATTTGTCCGTTACTTTGTGATAGTTCATTTTTTAAAAAAGGAATAAAGCAATTTTTTAATAAAGCAAGGTTTTACAGTTGTTTATCTATTCTATGTACCTAATTTTATACTTTTATTGTGGTTAATTTTTTACAATATTTTAAATAGTGGGGAATTTCGGAGATCCGTGTGTTCGTTTAATAGCTGTCTAGTCGGATCTTTATTATATTTATAGTGCAGTAGGTGCTATGTTGGACAAACCGGCAGAAATTTTCAGACCAGATACAAAGAACATAAATCTGCATACATATTAAAGAAACAACGCTCTAATTTTGCGAACCATTTCATAGATACCGGAGATATATTTCCCGAGATAACAAATTTGAAAATTTTACATACAGCGCCCAAAAGCAAAAAATTAAACATTTTAAAAGCGATTAAAATTTATAAATATAATAAAGACCTAGACCTCTAGACAGTTATTAAACGATCAGACGGATCTCCGAAATTTCCCAATAATTAAAATATTGTAAAAAATTAACCCCAATAAAAGTATAAAATTAGGTACATAGAATATATAAACGGCTGTAAAACCTTAGTTTTAAAGTAGTGTTTGAGAATGTATAGTCGTTTTACGAAACTATAGTTACACCAATTTTGTTTAAAAATAAATGTGATAGATAACAAAGTAAAAAATTGTTTTATTCCTTTTTTAAAAAATAAACTATCACAAAGTAACGGACATATCAATCAGTCATTTTTAAGTATCAAAGTACTGATAAACAAACAAGTCTTATTGCCGCTTGATCGAAAGTTCTTTGACAATTAAGTCGACGCTACCGTACGCGCCTCAGGTTATGCGTGACGCTATGGCTTTGATAAAAGCCATCTTCGCACGATCGGTGTCGAATCTTTTGTTTGGCGAGTCTTTTGCATCCATATCACGTTTTTTTAAGGCCAATGAATCAACTGCACGATCCATCAAGTAATCAGAAGATAAAATAAGGAATTTTATAGCCAGCAATTGAAAAAATGGAAGCTGCATTAACATTATGGATTGAAGACTGTAGCCAGAAAAGAGCGCCTGTAATTAGTGCTATAATCTGTGAGAAAGTTAAGCGTCTTTAAGCATATTTTAAAGAATCTGGGGATGAACATACGGATCGAGGATTTCAAGCACCGGAACGTTGGTTATGTTGATTGGAAGGTTCATTAAAGTGTGCCGTCCATCTCTTTACTACTTGTGGTTTGCTGCACAATATTTGACCATCCCTCTGTTTACAAACACTACTTCTCTATTAAAAGCGTTTCTTGAAGTTGAAGTTGAATAATCCTTGTTACTAAAGTAATGATCTTTCATGTTATTAAAGAGATGTTCATAACATCAAAATTGCTGGAGAAGCTGTATCTGTAGACATTTCACCAGCAGCAATTTATCCAGAAGAATTTTTAAAGTTAATTGCTGATAGTAGATACAAATCTGAACTAGTGTTTAATACAGACGAAACTGCCCCGTTTTGGAATAGAATGCGAAACAAAACTTTAAATCCAAAGGTGAAAAATCCACCTCTGATTTTAAGCCGGCAAAAGAGGCGCCAAATCCTCGTGTTTTGAAAAATCAAAATAATGGCAACCTACCAGTATTTTGGCGTTCAAACAAAAACGCGTGGGTTACAAGTGTTATTTTCTGTGACTGGTTCCGGGTTTGTTTTGTTCTTGAATTTAAAATTTATTTAAAGAAAAATTATTTACATTTCAAGATTGTTCTAGTTTTGGACAATGTTCCAAGTCATCCTTGTTTAGTTATGTTTTTACCTTCTAATATGACGGCGTTACTCCAACCTATGGACCAAAGAATAATCCAGGCCTTTAAGCTCTATTACATTAGACAAACTTTTAAAATCACACTGGAAACCATGAAATGTGTTCCTGATATGAATGTTAGTCAATGCAGAAAACATTTTGACTTAGTATAGTGCATTGTTAACATAAAAGAATCATTACAAGAGCCAAAGCCATACACATTGAAATAATACCGGAAAAAACTGTGGTATCTAACTATCGGTAATGATGAAGAATCCGTGCAAATTCATTAACATTAACTAAAACTTAACTGAAACCGACTCGGAGGAAATGCTTTATCCTCAGTTTATTGAAGAGGAAGCTTCAACAGGCACTGAAAAGAGGACATTAAACTCAAGTGAAGGTTTACGAATGGCAAATGAGCTTTGTGATTTCTTTATAAAAATTGATGCGTCTATGTAAAAAATCTGGTTTTAAAAAGGCAAATTATTAATGCCACAGCCGAATATGAATTCGAATTGAAAGAGTTTTTAAAAGCGGCGAAATAACAAAATAACTAATTTTTTTTAACCATGGCTCAAGCCTCATAATACTTATTAATATTGTTAAAAAAATTGTTAAAAAAAAGGAAACCAGATGGACCACGCCTTTATAGACAAAAGAAGACAACAAGATGTAAGATCGTCCCGAGGAGCAGTCGTGGGTACAGACCACATTCTAGTGATATCGAAGCTTAAGTTAAGAATGGTAGGTGGGGTGAATTCACAAACAAACAAAAGGAGATGGAACATAGAAATGATTACAGGTAAGGAATCACTATAGGAAGAAGAATACCGAAAATAACTAGTAGACAGTCCAGAAGACAAAAACATAGAAGTAGAATGGAGTAATATAAAAAGATATATTGAGTATGTCGCAGATAAGATAATGGAAAAAAATCGATAGAAGGAAGGAAGGAATGGTTTGATGAAGAATGCAGAGGAATAATTCCGAAGAAGAGAGCTGCTAGATTGAAGTGGTATAGGGAGTGATGTAGACCACAGGGCATATCAGGAAATTAGAAAATAACAGCACTAAACTAGTAAAAATTAATAAAATTAAATGAATAGAGAACGTGTTGGAGACGATAAAAAAGATAATAAGAGTAACATAAAATTATACAGATATATTAAAAGACAAAGTGCAAAAAGAAACAAACATAAATAGTACCGAATGGGCCAATCATTTTAAAATAATATTAATAGATAACAGAACGGTGACGGAAAGGGAAAATGATGGGAATCTGGAAGGCAATATGGAAGAAGAAGAACTGGATATACCCACAAAAGTAGAATTTAATGATGTAATAACTCAACTTAAATTCAATAGAGCAGATGGATTGGAAAATATAGTCAATGAGATGATAAGATACGGGGGAGAAGCCTTAAGAAGAAGGATATTTAAGCTGATAATACATATCTGGAAAAAAGAAAAAATGCCTAATAAGTGGAAAAAAGGGATAATAATGCATATTTATAAGAAAGGAGATCTAAAAAATTGTGCAAATTACAGGGGAATTATCTTACTTAGTATTGTACCAGGTGTCCCATTAAAGATGGATCGCGGCCGTATCTTGAAAACTATTTATCCCACAGCTTTGGGGAAAAAAAATTGTACTAAAAATGATCATGAGAAATTCACCGACCGCAAGAGGGCGTGACGAGCTAAACATTTTTAAAAATAATTTTTTTTGTGTATTTTGAAGTGCTAACCGAGTAAGAAAAATTCTCAGTTATAATTAGCAAACTGTCTCCTACAACTTTGATTTATGACATTTTGTCGTAATTTCACAAATAGAGGGGGGGGGGGGGGGGAGGAGGAGTTTTACCTATTGAGATAAAAAGTCGTCTAATGTCCGTTTGGTTTAACCGATTTTCCTCAATTTGGATTCATTTAAAAGGCAATTGCTGGGACAATCAGATAATCTGGGAGATAAATTATTTAGTTTATAAATGAAACCGCGAGGTGGCGTTACATTCAACAATAGTTTTTTTGAAGTTTTGTTTAGTTTTTTTTCAAATGGAATGGTACAGTTTTTAATACATGGCAATAAAGGTAGTTTAAAGAGGAATCATCCAGTGAAAACCCGATATCGATATCTCTGACATGTCAAGAAAAATCAGTTAGTTTTAATTTTTACCGTAATATTAAGTTAAAAATTGGTCTTAATATTTAGGTCGCAATCGCAACCGCAACAATTTTATTTAAAAAATAGAATTATCTATTCAGTATCAATCATCATAAATGTTCTAATCCTGACCTTGATAATATTTTCTAATTTAATTACATAAGCGGAAAAAATGCCTTTCCCCAATTGTTGCATTTTCTCTTTTGTGATGCTTAAATACTACTTGACAGAATATTGAAATCATTCGTCATTAATAAATATACCTACTCTTTATTTTAAACTAAATGAATGGATGAATGAAATTATGCATGCAATCCTTAGGTACATTACACAAAGAGTGTAAGAAGGGAACCATGGAAACAAACAAAAACAGTCAAATTAACTTGTCAGTTTTGAAATGCATTACATTTTCAACATTGCATTTATTGATTATTAATAATTATTATAATAATATCTAACAATGCCTTTTACGAATAACGAGGCCTATGACATGTTGGCGGTGTATTTCTAATGTTTTGAAAATGCATGTATTGCAGAGCGGCAATATGCAAGTCAATATCCCGAAAGAAGGCATTATTCGAAGAATCTGTTTACAGGTCTAGCAAGACGCTTACTAGAAACAGGAATTGTGCATCCAGATCCAGTCGGGACCAGGTTACGTTCGATTCGTAATGGAGATAATGTCGTAAATGTTCTGGCTTATGTTGAAACCAACCCCCATTTAAGTATTAGACAAATATCTGAAGAATTAGGTGTTAACAAGACATCCGTTCATCGAATCTTAAGAGATAACAAGCTGCTCCCCTATCATGTTGTCTTACACGAAGCCCTTTTGGATAACGATTTCGCCAGACGGTTAGACTATTGTCACTGGTTAAAAAATATGTGTAGTGGAAATAAAAAATTCTTAAAACGCATACTATGGACTGATGAAGCTACTTTTAGCAGTGATGGAGGCGTTAACTTACATAATATGCACTACTGGGCAGTTGCTAATCCACACTGGATGTTAGAAATCAACCACCAAAATAGATGGAGTGTGAACGTATGGTGTGGTGTTTTGGGAGACAAAATTATTGGTCCCTTTATTTTTAATGGACATTTGAATAGTGAAACATATTTAAATTTTTTACAAAATGGACTGCCAGAACTAATGGAAGATGTTTCGTTGGAAACAAGAAGACAGATGTGGTACCAGCATGATGGATGCCCTGCCAACTTCTCGCAGGTGGTTCGAAACTTCTTGGATGCTTTGTTTCCAAATCGTTGGATAGGACGGGGTAGTTTATTTTCGTGGCCGGCGCGCTCACCGGATTTGACAGTCCTCGATTTTTACTTGTGGGGAAGACTAAAAGACCTTGTTTTTCAAACTCGTCGTACCACACGAGAAAACATGATTGAAATAATTCAAAATTCAATAACCAGCATTTCAAGAGCGGAAATTGAAGCTGCCGTTTTTAGTACTCGTCGAAAAATAAATCTTTGCATTTCTAAGGATGGAAGGCATTTTGAACATTTAGAAAGGCGTTAAAGTTCAGATTCTGTTAATTATTAGACTATTGTGCTGTTAATTTTATTTGACTGTTGTTATTATTATTATCTTCGTTGTTGGCCCGTTGGCCTTTAAACACGCTCCAAATTAATATGGCACGAAGAATTTGGACCAGTCCTAAGCCTGGGTAAAGTGTGAAGGTAGGCAAACATTAGGTTAATATTTTTTTAACTTAATGCAGGTAGTAGTGAAATAATAACTGATTTTTTCAGAAAAATCAAAATATCTCTTGACATGTCAGAGATATCGATTTCGGGTTTTCACTGGATGATTCACTTTAAATTATCTTTCTAGCCATGTAATAAAAACTGTACCATTCTATTTGAAAAAACTGAACAAAACTTCAAAAAACTATTGTTGAATGTAACGTCACCTCGCGGTTTCATTTATAAACTAAATAATTTATCTCCCAGTTTATCTGATTATCTGAAAATCGGTTTAGGCAAACGGACATTAGACGACTTTTTATCTAAATAGGTAAAATCCCCCCCCCCCTACCCCCCACCACTTCTTTATTCGCGAAGTTACGACAAAATGTCATAAAACAAAGTTGTAGGAGACAGTTTGCTAATTATAACTGAGAATTTTTCTTACTCGGTTAACACTTGAAAATACACAAAAAAAAAGATTTTTAAAAATGTTTAGCTCGTCACGCCCTCTTGCGGTCGTTTTAGAAGCTTAAAAATATTTTTGGTGAATTTCTCATGATCATTTTTAGTACAATTTTTTTTCCCCAAAGCTGTGGGATAAATAGTTTTCAAGATACGGCCGCGATCCATCCTTAATGGGACACCTGGTATATAAGATCTCGACCACGATAATAAATTATTTAATGATAAAAAATCGATAATAAACAGATTAATGAGGTATTCAGAAGCAAAAATTGGAGACTATCAATATGGCTTTAGGAGAGGCAGATCTACCATAGACGCAGTACATATAGCAAATCAAATAATCGAAAAATCTCAGGAATATGGAATTGAATTACAAATTGTGTATGCTGATTTGAAGCTTTTGATAATCTTAAACGGGGACAAGTAATTAAAGCTATGACATACATGAAAATACTTAGCAAGTATTGAGAGACAAACGGCCGCAACACGGCGAATACAAAACATATTTGGAAACATAGAAATGTAAAGTCCTTCCCCACCCGCCGTATTCTCAGTACACGGTCTGGCTGACTAGCACTTCCGGTCTTATGAAGAAGTCAAAACTTGGATCGATTCGTGGATTGCTTCAAAAGATGACCAGTTTTTTCAATGCGGGTTTCGAATGCTGCTAAATGGGAGAGAATAGTGGCCAACGATGGCCAATACTTTGAATCAAAACGTATACCACTTTTTTACAATAAAGCCTTGAATTTCTTTCTTTTTATTTTGTAACCTAGGAACATATTCTCTATAATCCCGTACAAATTTCCATTCCGTATTCACGGTTTCTGTATTCGCAGCATATTTAACGGAACGTATCCCCCGTGAATAAGAAGTTTAGGCTTTATTAAACAAAATATTATTCAGTATATTAACTGCTATTGTTTCCTATTACAGAAAAATATTGGAATAGTTCGATTACATTTTGTCAATTCCTAGCATTAGCATATTTCCTCAATAACCACGGATTAATCAAAGTTATTTTTGCAACCCTCATCCAAAGCACAAAACGTACAACGCCATTCAAAAGGGTCTTATTTCTGTATCGTAGAGGTTTACAAAACAAGAAATAAAAGCAAAGTAAATCATCAAATCTCGATGCCCCTCCGCAATATAGTCATTTCCTTTTTATTAGTCATCCAAAACGATTTGAAATTTGCTCACGGGATTGATACGATGTATTGAAAATATTTTTACAGCTGTTCCGTCTGATTAGAATTATACTTTCCTGGAAAAATTGGCGTTTGAAAGACCAGAAGATTGAAAAAATGAATTAGTTGAAATTAATAATACTGATTGAAACTTTCTGCTCACTATTTTCTTACTACTTGCAAATGAGAGTTTAGATTTTATGTGGCTCATTATTATATCTTTTATTTCTTAAAAAAATCTAATTTATTTTTTATATATATTGCACATTTTGGCCGCCTGCTCCTCAGGATTTAAATCTGTTAGATTGCCTTTTGTAGCAAAAAAGTACAAGAAAAGTTATGAAATATTTACATTAAGTTTTGAAGGGACTATTGTAAATTAAAAACTATTGTATTGATTGTGCACAAATCGAAGAAAAAAATCGTTATATGGTGCCCTTCCGTTTATATTTCTGGCTGACCCTCATTTGACGTGATAAATCACCCTTTTACCAACACACAACTGCAGTTTGTGTTGAAGATTCATTAGCTTTAATTGGAGCTTACAGCTAGTGAATGCGTAAACACATGTGAAGTGTTTGCGCTCGGTGGTTGATCGAGGATTCTGAAATTGAAATTTTACATTTTCATTATTTCCTTCCTGTTCAATATAGAGTGGTTTTGTTTAGTTTGATTCTTGTCAAATATATATATTGCAATTAAATATTTATGTTAATTTTGTGTTAAGATTAATTAATTTTCAAGAACTTTAGTTTTATTATACCCTGCATATATATAGCAACTGAACTAAAACGTTATTTTTATACACATTCAAACACAACAGCTTTCAAATGACAGAATGACAGCACAATAATGATGGCTCCTTTCAAACAACACAAATTTTATTTCACTTTCAAGGCCTATAATTGCTCTGTTAGCTTTTTTTAGTTCCTGATGACAGCAGATTATTTTAGTTGTTTTTGCTAATTGTTTTAAAACGGTTGCTTCAATAAAGAAATGTGACATAACATATTTTATTTCGAATTTTAAGATTTGTCAAATTATGTTCACAAAATATAATGTTGCCATTTAAAAAGTATTGTTTTAGTAACTACTGAAGAAATCTGGCAACATCGAAAATCATTGTTTGTCAATTCTTCTTAGTCAAGTTATTTCCTATAATTTCGCATTTAGAGTTTTTATTCTATCAGTTCAAATAAAAAAGTTAGCGCTTTGCGGAAAAAAATATTATACTAAAACTGACTGTGAGAAATTCAGCAAAAATATTTTTAAGCTTCTAAAACGACCGCAAGAGGGCGTGACGAGCTAAACATTTTTAAAAATAATTTTTTTTGTGTATTTTCAAGTGTTAACCGAGTAAGAAAAATTCTCAGTTATAATTAACAAACTGTCTCCTACAACTTTGTTTTATAACATTTTGTCGTAACTTCGCGAATAAAGAAGTGGGGGGGAGTTTTACCTATTTAGATAAAAAGTCGTCTAATGTCCGTTTGCCTAAACCGATTTTCCTCAATTTGGATTCATTTAAAAGCCAATTGCTGGGACAATCAGATAATCTGGGAGATAAATTATTTAGTTTATAAATTAAACCGCGAGGTGGCGTTACATTCAACAATAGTTTTTTTGAAGTTTTGTTCAGTTTTTTCAAATGGAATGGTACAGCTTTTACTACATTACTACATTACATGGTTAGAAAGGTAATTTAAAGAGGAATCATCCAGTGAAAACCCGAAATCGATATCTCTGACATGTCATCATCAACCCGTATCAATCCACTGCAGGATGAAGGCCTCTTCAGCATGCTTTCAACTTCCAACTCTCGCGGTCCTGAGCTCTCCTCTGACATTCCGGTCCAATACACTTAATAATATCATAAGTCCATCATGTTTTCGGTCTTCTCCGTGGACGTTTGCGATCAAGCGTTATCCAGTCCAGGACCGCCATGGTCCATCTCTCGTCCCATCGCTTCGCTACATGGCCTGCCCACTTCCATTTCAATTGCTTTATTCTTCCAATGATGTGACTCACTTTCTTTTGTTCTCTGATTCATATGCAGGTCTTTCTATCCCGTCTAGTAATGCCAAGCATACATCTTTCCAATCCCCTCTGAGCTACTGGAAGTTTTTGAACTGACTGTGATGTGAGTGTCCAGGTCTCACTTCCGTATGTCATAACGGGCAGGACACACTGATCAAAGACTTTTCTTGTCAGGTAAAGTGGTAGATTGCTCTTAAACACTATATTGAGCCTGCTAAATGCCTGCCAGCCACACACACACACACACATATATATATATATATATATATATATATATATATATATATATATATATATATATATATATATATATATATATATATCCACAACTCCGTTCTAAAATAGAAATCCTTTTGTCCTCAGCAAATTTAATGAACATGACCTGATTCTTCTTCTGGTTTATTTTCAAGCCAAATGGTTCCCCAGTCCTTTGCAGCTCTTGTATGTCTTTGCAGTTGTGAAAGAAGAACGATATCATCTGCGAATCTAAGATGATTTAAGTATGCACCATTAATCGTGTTTTCCATTCTGTTCCCAGTCCAGATTACCAACAGTTCAGATTACCAACAGTCCAGATTACCAACAGTCCCGATTACCAACAGTCCAGATTAAGAACAGTCGATATTGCTTCATCCTGCCGTACGCCCCGCACTACATTTATTCCAACCTCAAGATCGTCAAGGTGGTTTACATAGGCTTTCTCTACACCTTGATTAAGCAATGTATTCATTATGGCCCGCTTTGACATTGAATCAAATGCTTTTTCATAATCGATAAAAGCCAAGCACAGTGGCATAGTGTATTCGTTATGTCTTTCTATGACCTGCTGTAGGACCTGGATGTGATCCATTGTACTGAATCCACTGCTGAATCCTGCTTGCTCCCTTGGTTGTGCGTCATTAAGTTTTCTTAGTATTCTTTTGGATATTATCTTGGTAAAAAACTTTGTACACCACTAATAGGAGGCTTATTGGACGGTAATTCTTTAAATCTTTCGGTGCTCCTTTTTTATGTAAAAGAATCACTTCTGCATTTTTCCATAAGCTGGATACTACTTGTTGTTTGAGACATTTTGAATATAATTTCGCTAGTATTTTATGTAAATCCTACCACCAGCTTTTAACATCTCCACAGGTATACTCTCCTTTCCAGGAGCCTTGCCATTTTTCATCGAGTCTATAGCCTTTGTCACTTCCTCCACCAGGATATCCGGCACTTGTTCTTCAGTGGACATTGCTGTTCTTGCTTGATTCTGGTCCTCATATTAGTTTGAATAAAATCTTCGGACAACCTCTAACATTTCCATCCGTTAACTGCATATTGTACCATCCTCACGCATTAAGGAAAATATTTATGTCCTTTTCTTTCTGCATGTTGAATCGGCGCATTTCCTCTCGAATACGTTTTCTTATAGTTTTGCAAAGCTCAGCGCACTCGACCCTGCCAAAAGGACTGTCTTTTTGATCTTATCATTCTTTCGCGCTGTTTTCGGCAGTTTATCCTAATCTTTGCTCGTACCATTCGGTGGTCACTTCCCACATTAAAATGGTTAGGGACAGTACAATTACAAAATATTGCTTTATCGTTTGACATTATGTAATCAATTTCACTTGTGAGTCCAGATGAACTTTTCCATGTCCATTTTCTGTTGATTTTATTCTTGTAAAACGAGAATTCATAATATAGAGTATAGAGCATAATAATATAGAATTCATAATATAGAGTATAGAGCATAATAATATAGAATTCATAATATAGAGTTCTAGTCCTTCAGCAAAGTCAACCAGCCTGTCACCTCTGTTGTCCCGCTCACCGTTTCCATATGGGCCAGTTGCATTTTCACCACTTCTTGCTTCTCCGATTCTAGCAATAAAGTCGCCCATCAGGATTTTATACCTGCACTTCTCTTTGTATAAAAGTTGGGCCACAACATCATAAAATTCTTAATTTCCTCATCTCTATGACTTAGAGTTGGTGCATAAGCTTGGACGATTTGAAGCTTAAACTTTTTATTCAGCTGAATGACGCATTGGGCTAATCTGTCGGATATACTTTCAAATTTGACTACACTGTCTTTCAGTTTTCGATTGATGAGGAATCCAATTTCACCACATCGTCCATTCTCTGTACCTCGAGTGTAGAGTGTGTGACCTATTGGTTCTAATTTGATTAACTCTTCGCCCTTTCTTCGTGTTTCACAGAGCCCAATGATATCCCAATGTATGTTGTCAAGTTCTATTAACAGTTCTTGCAGTCGGGTCTCCGTTTTCATAGTCCGTATATTAAGCGTAGCGATGTCAAAATTCCATTGGAAGCCTGATCTAACCCGGTTATCCTTAGCACCCTCTGCCTTGGTGTAGATCTTCCCGCTGCCGTAGGTAGTTGCTCCCTGGCCTCTGAGAAATGAGGGCCGTGTTTGAAGTTGTACTGTCATGTAAGGCATGGACCGTAATCTACCACGCTGGTCCAATGCGGGTTGGCAGATTTTGGGTCATGTTAGTCTGAGGCCTCTGCCTCGATCTGTCCGCCAGGGGAGACCCTGCCAAGGAACTTACGCTCCAGACGGCATAGCTCAAAGCTTCATTGTCCTACTCAAACCCCTTTACCACGTCAAGGTCTGATTTTTTCATCCATCATCGTGGTGGTGGCGACTGATTTTAAACGAGCAGAGGTACGTAGAAGTACGGATGAAAAAATTCTGTTTTTCAAATATCTCTTTCCACGGCTCCACTGCGCTATCTTTTGAGCAAATCTTATATCTACATCCAATGTTGTGGGAAGAATATATCGCGTAGTTTTTGACTGCCGCGAACATTCACCGTAGGATGGCGCAAGTTGCATTGAGATTGCGACCCGCCATCGATATGACCAGTTGAGTTGGTCTTATTCTGTTCGTTTCGATTCAGCTGTCTCCCTGCTGTCTCCATCGAGCCCAGCTGACGACGGCTGTGAGGCCAGAAACCGGTTCTGGGAGATACTTGGCTCGACGTGGTGGCGGCGACTGATTTAAAACGAGCAGAGGTACGCGGAAGTACGGATGAAAAATGTCTGTTTTTCAAATATCTCTCTCTACGGCGCCACTACGCTATCGTTTGAGCAAACATATATAGATATATATTACAAATATTAAACAACACAAATAGCGCCCATATGACAAAACGTTCTGAGTCCGTATACAGTCAATTACGTCAAACTTTACGAAGTGTATGTCAGATGGCGCCTAGCAACATCATTGCTGCCAATTCCGGATAAATAAATAGCAACCCTCGTACTCTTGTTTAATTAAAATGTTAATTGTTATCATGGCTTTTTGTTTGATGATTTAATAACTTTGCAATTTTTTTGTTGGGAAGCCTTAGGTTTTTGACCCTTGCTGTAAAGAACTTTTATTTAAATGATATGCCTTACACCCCGCATCTAGAAGTATAGGAGAAAATATTTTTGTAAATTTAATGTTTCTAGAGAGGCCTGCACACTTTGTTCCATACGTATCATATTTTTAGCTCTTCGCAACTGTTCTTGGACCTTTAATGACAGACCTATCCCCAACTGTACCCAATTCTTAAAATTGCTTAAATCAACGGTACATTGTCATGATATAAGGCGTAATAATTAAATTATATAAAATATAAAGCAATAATTTAATTATTTCTTAAATATAAATTATAACAATTTCACTGCGTTGTTACTTCGTATGTTTAGGTATAATAAAACTTCTGCACATCTGCACTACGTAACAGCCAAATCCAAACTGTCATAAATATGGTTATCACGAAAAAAAAATTGGCGCCAAAACTTGCTCCACCCTGAACCAATTGAGGTAAAAGAAAGTGGAGGAGTTGAACAAGTTTCCATGTCATCTTCTTCATCATATTGTTTTGAAATTAGACTTTTTCTCAGTCTTGTGGATTGTCAATCATTCGTGTGATGAATTTTAACAAGTTTTAATAGGTATTTTTTATCGATTTTTTTTGAATTGAGTAGATATACAGGTACGATACACTTGACAAAAAAAAATCTTTTATTATTAAGTTTAATTTTATTTCACACGATGACAAATATATCACAAACAACAATTATATGGAAAATTACACACATTAATAATGAAAAACTTATTTCTCTGAAAATCTAACTGTTATTTCCAAATTGTACCAGGGCTATGAAATAGGTTGTTGTATTGCCGATGACTGCGAACATTGTGCTTCGATGGATCTCGAAGAAATTCGCCGCAGTGAAGGTGATCTTCCTGTTGTTCAGTTTGTCAACAAACATACTCAACTCGTGGTATTCGTTCGACGAAGACGGATACTTTTCTTGTAGATTCAGGCAGGTTATGAGAAGTTTTTCCGAAGCTCGTTTCGCCTTGTCGCAGCTCATCATTAGACAGAATTGCACCAACTGAAAAGAAATAAAACATACGATAACATTGTGAAATGTTATGATATAAAATTCAAACGCTTTTCTTTCATAATAAAAGAATTATTTTATTGCCAATCTTTGAAGAAAATCATGTAGAACCTTTAAGCATATTTTTTAATTTTTAATTTCGAAAAAAATAAAAAATATACAGCTTGTCGTTTGAGTCAAATACGGAGTCTATTAGAAGCACTGGTTAAGGTTTACATTTCAAAATTGATTGACCTAATATTAGATAAACTAATACAAGAAGTAACTCCAAAAGGCCTTTAAATGTTATTCAACTCCGTCATTCATCTCGACGCTGTCTTATGGTGGTTCCAACCTGATTGATGACGGCTATGAGGTCAGAAACCAGACTCGGAACATACTTGCTGACGCCGAGCACCCACGTAAACTACGGGTGAATTTTCTTTGCTTATTAATATTCTGTACGGACCCACTATACAACTTTTTATGGATATGTGGTACCCTATCCGGGACTTTGGCGGGGTAATTTAAGCCTTTAACCTTATTTACTTAAATTAAGATAACATATCATTTTTTCGCATTTAAAATCTGTTTTTAACTACTGAGAGCGCAAAATTAATTCTTATTAACTATTTAATTATTAATATTATTAGAATTACTAGGTTCACGGGTAGAACCTCGTTTAAGATTTATAAAATCTCTATATTTCGGTTTCCACTTTGAAGCCATGAGATTGCTTTGCTCCGGGGCCTCAATCTGCCTACTCCTCAGGGTTCACAAAGAAAAGATTTGTAGATGCAGTTTTTTTTCTACATTAAACGTTTGCTGATTTCTTGATATGGAGAGCATCTTACAAAACGCATCTTAAATTCTTTAGTTTAAGGTGCTTGTCCATTTTGGATTTTTGAACGCGGATAAAATGTTTGCTTTTTAAAATGTACCGAAATAGTTGTTTATACGAAATTGTTTCTCTAAAACCAAACCCAAACGCAAACCGCAAGCTCAAGATGAAGAGTATTTGTCCACATATCCTTAGCATCCATACTATTTTCCTTTCCTCCATACCTCGAATACAATATATAAATTTTGGTAGGAAATGCGAGAGAGATTCAAAAAGTTTTCAGTCATTTGTTGGACTATATATATATCATTATCATCATCATCATCAGCCCGTATCGATCCACTGCAGGATGACGGCCTCTTCAGCATGCTTCCAACCCTCACGGTCCTGGGCTTTCCTCTGCCACTCGGGTCCAATATACTTAACGATGTCATCAATCCATCGTGCTTTCGGTCTTCTTCGCGGACGTTTGCGATCAAGCGGTATCCACTCCAGGATTGCCTTCGTCCATCTGTCGTCCCATCGCCTCGCTATATGACCTGCCCATCTCCATTTCAATTGTTTTACTCTTCCAATGATATCACAGACTTTTGTTTGTTCCCTGATCCATGCACAGGACTTTCTGTCTCGTCTTGTAATGCCAAGCATACATCTTTCCATTCCCCTCTGTGTCACCCGAAGTTTTTGAATTGATTGCGATGTGAGTGTCCAGGTTTCACTTCCGTATGTCATAACGGGTAGAACGCACTGATCGAATACTTTTCTTTTCAGGCAAAGTGGGAGTCTGCTCTTAAACACTATGTTGAGCCTACCAAATGCCTGCCAGCCACATTTAACACGCCGTTCCACCTCCCGGGTGGATCCGGAAATCCTCTGCCCAAGATATATAAAGCTGTCCAAATCCCTTCCTAAAACTGATATTCTTCTGTCCTGAGCGAAGTTATTGAACATAACCTGACTCTTTTCCAGGTTTATTTTCAAGCCAAATGGTTCGCCAGCCCTTTGCAGTTCCTGTATGCGTCTTTGCAACTCCTCTGGGTCTTGTGAAATGAGAATAATATCATCTGCAAATCTAAGATGGTTTAAGTTTGCACCATTGATCTTTACACCATCCTGTTCCCAATCCAGAGTTTACGGAATACTTCTTCAAGGCCAGCCGAGAAAAGAATAGGCGATATTGTGTCACCCTGCCGTACACCTCGTTCTATATTAATTCCCACTTCAAGATCATCAAGGTGAATTGTGGCTGTAGCTCCATCATATATCGATTCTAATAGGTTTACATAGGCTCTCTCTACACCTTGGCTAAGCAGTGCATCCATTATCGCATGCTTTGAGATGGAATCAAATGCTTTTTCGTAGTCGATAAAAGCCAAGCACAGTGGCATGGTGTATTCGTTATGCCTTTCTATGACCTGCTGTACAACCTGGATGTGATCCATTGTACTGAATCCACTTCTGAATCCTGCTTGTTCTCTTGGTTGTGCGTCATTCAGTTTTTTTAATTTTCTTTTAGAAATTATCTTAGTGAAAACTTTGTACATCACTGATAGGAGGCTTATTGGACGGTAGTTCTTTAAATCTTCCTGTGCTCCTTTCTTATGTAAAAGGATCACTTTTTATATATATATATATATATATATATATATATATATATATATATATATATATATATATATATATATATATATATATATATATATATATATATATATTACAGAAATCTTTCACCCTTTCTAGGCGTGGTGCTACCGATCACCTTCGCCCAACTGTCTACCATACATCATCAGCCGGTGTTCCAGACGAACGCAAGAAAAGCAGTTGCGAGAGATGATCGGGGCCAGGTCAGGTCAACTGGCCATTTCAATGACGGGTCGTGATCGCACACAATTCACACCATCATACGGGTGAAAGGGTGAAAGCTTTCTGTAATATTTCCCTCCACGGCTACGTTACGCTACCCTGTGGGCATACCTGGTACCATATCCGAGGTTCTAGGCAGAATCTTAAGAGCGGTCCTGACTGCTACGAGCATTCGTCGTATGATGGCGTGAGTTGTGTGCGATCACGACTCTTCATTAAAATGGCCAGTTGACCTGGCTTGACCCCGATCCTCTCTCCCAACTGCTTTCGTTGCGTTCGTCTGGAGCTCTCTGGTATGTCACAGTCTCTCGACATTTTTGCAATTGTGGCGAGCTTTCGTTTCTTTAATTCCTGATCATTTGTTGTGGTATGAATTTTTGTACTGATTTGTTGCTTGTAGTTTTTGGAAAAATCCAACAACATACGATCGCAAAATTTGAAATGGGAGAAGGTTTACAGTATTGTTGATATTGTATTAAACAAAGTCATCAATGAAACAGATATACCTTAATGTAACAGTGATGGTGTAACAACTTACTATCTGCAATCTAACCTCAGATCTAAATACAAAGAAACGTAAAAAAAGTAAAAAGACATGCTGGAGAACTAATGTGCATCAAAAATTGGCAAGGGACTGTTGAGGGTCGATCCAGATGGAGGCAAAGATGGAAGGAAGTTAAGAATCAGGGTTTGGCTGTAATAACATAGAAAGAAGAAGAAGAAGAAAAACAGAAGGAGGAGGAGAAAGTAGAAGATGTAGCAAAAGAAGAACAAGCAATTTTTGATCGACTTAAACGTTCAGCATCTTCGATAGATGCACGATCATGTTAAAACAATTTTAATGTTGGAAATGAATGGGAAGAATCCTTTAACGTGAAATTAATCACTTTCATAAGTCTACTAAAACGTTAAAAGTTAAGTCTACTAAAACAAAGTATTTAGCTTAAACTTCAATTTCATAAACAAGCAAATAAACTCAAGCGTCAGAAACTTCGCAGCACGCCATCTAAAGCTGGGTCCACATCAATAATAATTTACATTGTGCGGGCTGCATGTGTTGTAGGTAGTGTGACTGCACGGAAATGTAGACACTCTGGTACACAAAGTCACACACCAATATATGTTGTCCATCAAATAATTCAAACAAATTGTTCCCATAAATTCAATACACACACACACACAATTTTATTGGTGTGGACCCAACTTAACGAATCATACTTGACAAATCGTCACCTGAGTATTGGAGTGCGTCAAGTCCACTTTTTATTATTTCTTTAAAACATATTATTTCGTACGGTTCATTATGGGAATTCTGAGATGCCACTGAAACCAAGTCCGAACAAGATCTAGATCAATGAAAATTCAGTCTGTACGTGATTTATATAAATTTATATGAATTCTCTTTTAAAGTAATAATGTTTATTTTAATGTGGGTGGACCCATAATTTTTGGATGAAGTGAAAATTTTCCAAACAAAAAAAAAGTCCAAACTAAATCGAAGAAAAATATTTTTTTCTCTTAATCAGTAATACTTATCTTTGAATTGTATGATCGTTAACGTTCGACACTGGGAAAAAATAAAGATTCTTTAATAATGACATTATGTTAACCTAAACTTTCAAATCTTGTTTTCTTCAGTTTTTCTCTGGACTTGGCAATACTCAGGTGACGAAATATCATAGTCATATGGTCATACTGGCGCAATCGCTTTGTCTCGGGCAGATAATTTCTAAATGTCTTTCGTATTTCCACGACTTAAAACTTAACCTTAGCTTACCATTGAGTAGAAGGTATAGGCAGTTGATGCAACGTATGTAGCATTATCATTTGGCCTGCTATTATATACTATCAGCCAAACCGATAATACCTCATTGGAACATGTCAAAACGATAAGGAGAATTTGTTTTCCAAACAAGATATTAAACAATCGTATAATATTCGTTAATTCAATATATAATTTCCTTGCGTTCGAGATGGCGCTGCTGGAATTCACGTTAGGAGAAATTCCGAGTAATATTTTCTGGATATCTAAGAATTTGTCTTTGAAATATAACGTGATATATATTATCAGAATACTAACCATTGATGTCTGATATACCAAAACGACATAGACTAGATAGATAATAGAAAATTTGTCGTAATACCAAATAATATATTCCACTAGAATTTTAAATACAATAAGCAAATTTAGAAGAATGAAAATAACAGTGTTATTAAAAACAAAAAACTTTTTGTTCGGTATGTTGAAAGAGGAAATATATCGATTGAGTTCCATCTCGTAACACTGTCTAAAGAACTTTTCCCAAGTTTCGGTTTTAAAGAAGGAATCCCAAACACTAAACATCAAGTTGGTACATGCCATGAGAGTAGTTATTAGCATGAGAACATCTGCCAGAAGGAATTGGCTTGTTTGTAGACCAATCAGGGACATGTAAGTGCACAATACAACAACAGGACCGTAGACCAGCACTCCCCAAATAAAAAAAAACCTTTGACGTCTCACTTGTCGAAATTTAAAATTATAGTTCGGCACTATCGCGTAGAATCTTAAATATTTGAATATATTCGATAGGAAATCGATTTGTTTTCTTGTCGAATTCACGTAAAATATGTTATTTACCCATTGGAACATTTCTATAGACTGAAGTTGATTGTTTTAGATAGATAAATAACTTTAATAGAAATTTAATAATTAAATAACTTTAATAGAAAAGACGCATTCATTAGTATAACAGATAATTACAAAGAATTAGTAAACATTTTGTGTTGAAATGCTGATAAATGAACTTTTGATTAAAGGAAAATGTACTGTTTTATTATAAATATATGATGTCATATCGAACTAAACATTATCCGCTTTATCTAAAAATATATTCAAGTGACAAATAATTTATTTGTAAGTCGGTTTGAAACTTGTTCTCAACGAAATTCTCGACCCTTTTTGTCTACCTTTGTCATTGATTAAGTGTGATAAACTTAATCTTGGAAACAATCTCTCTTTCTTTCACCACCCTTTCAGACAACTGTCGATTCTCTGATCGAAAAAAGCTTGCTGGTTTTCAAGTGTTAAAGTGATTGAAGTTTTTTTGACGTGAAGCGATAAGAAGTCGCTGTCAAGCAGCTGGTGTTGCAGGCATCCGAAGAGATGAAAATTTGAAGGGACTAAGTCTGGAGAACATGTTAGATGCGATAAACTATTCCAGTCCAATTCGATATTCGTTTCCAGAGTTCTTTTTGCTGTACATAGCTGTGCGTTGCCCTGAAGCAAAATTACTTGCCTTCTTCCTTTGCCGGTACAAGGCCTTTTTTCCTCCAAAATCTTACTAACTGGAACTAGTTGTTGATAATTACTAAAAGTGACCATTTGATCAGATTGCTCTCGACGCCCATGATGACGACGATATGATTCACGATGTGGTTTATTACAAAGGATCCACTTGTTGTTATACGTCAAAATCTTATACAGGAAGCTCTTTGTCTTCAATCTGAGGGCCAATGACACAACAACATCAAAACATCTACCCTTATTCTCAGCTGTGACTTACTCAAAAACGTTTCGCCATCCAACAAGTCGCGAGAAAACGACCTCCGCTCCCACCATCCGTTCCGCTTATTCATCGGGAATCGCGGCGCACGTCGTTCGGGTGAATTATCGAAAAACTATATCAAATATATTATCGAAAAACTATATTAACTTCTCAAGAAAGACTTTCGCATGACTCATGTAAAGAGATTTACGCTGTGAATTCAGCTGTGCAGGACGATGCTCTTGTTTTTCTAATAACTGATGAAAGTACACACCAGTACCAACATAACATGCTTGTTGCGAGTGGACTTCTATTTTGGACGCAATCTCAGGAATTAATGAAGATCAAAGGTTCAAAATTTCTGAAAAAAAATCCACGCAAGTAATCCACGCAAGAAGTGTGAATATGCCCAGTACTTCGTTTACTTCACTTGAAGAGATAAGACCATGCCCAAAAGATGGACCACATTGAAAAATTAAAAAAAAACACTCGAAAACAAAAAAGCACTATTTATAGGCACATCTGAAAAAGAAAACCTTAAGGAACTCAAAATAAAAAAAAAAAAATCTCGTAAGACGCTGAACAAGAAAACAAAGACGTTAAACATGACTGAAGGAAAATTTATAGGGACTGGAAAGGGTAGGGGTAAAGGAAAGGGAAAAAAAATGATGAGAGAAATAAGAGGAATACTGACGAAGAAGGCGAAAGTCATGATGATCATATGTTTTTTTTAGAGTGCACTGAATCCTATAGTTTGAGTATTCTTGGAGAGGAATGGATTTAATAACAACGTGCAAGTTATGTGCCCATTCAAAATGTTCAAAGGGCAATCTATTGTTCTATGACTACAAAAGTTGCACTTCTGATTTAGAACATTGATTTGATAGTCTAATCCCAAAAATAATCTGTTCCTTTAAAAACATATGATCATATTAGTAATATTAGTTAACACTATTTGTTACCAAATGATTAAAGTTAATAAGAAGATTAGTTATATAATTAAAACTGTTTGCTACCAAATGATTAAAGTTAATAAGAAGTTTTTTAGTTTTGTTTTAGATACTTAATACTAAAAACTCTGATTGAGAAGAATGAATTGATAGTCTGATCCCAAAAATGATCTATTACTTTAAAACATATAATTATATTAGTTATATTAGTTAAGATTATTTGTTACCAAATAATTAAAATAAGAAGATTAGTTATATAGTTAAGACTGTTTGTTACCAACTGATTAAAGTTAATAAGAAATTTTCTAGTTTTGCTTCAGATACTTAATACTAAAAGCTCTGATTGAGAAGAATGATTTGATAGTCTGATCCCAAAAATGATCTGTTCCTTTAAAACATATAATTATATTAGTTATATTAGTTAAGACTATTTGTTACCAAATAATAAAAGTTAATAAGAAGATTAGTTATATAGTTAAGACTGTTTTGTTACCAAATGATTAAAGTTAATAAGAAGATTAGTTATATAGTTAAGACTGTTTGTTACCAAATGATTAAAGTTAATAAGAAGTTTTCTAGTTTTATTTCAGATACTACTAGTATTATTATAAAAGTATTATTTTTTAAGTATTTAGTTTGTCAAATGTTTAAATGTGTGATTGTGTATTCTAATTTGAAGTTTATTATGTTTATTTAAATTGTTTGTATTGACAATTTTGTTTGTACAAATACTTCTTGTATGTTTATCCAATTTATCACCAGATTTTCACTAATTACTTCATAGGTTAACCAACCTCAGGCATGGGGTAGGTTGACTCGTATTTCGTGTTTTACAAAATAAAGGTTGTTCACTATATCATAATTGCGCGCGTTTTCTTATTTTTTTTGTAAATATTATTAGTGTATCTATGAGATGTATTGGGTTAGAAGATAATATACTAAAACAATAAAAATAGAAGCATCTTAACTGAAATTTGGACAACCATCCTCGTCCCTATAACTCCCATACGCCTACAGTATAAGTTAACAAATATTCTGGGTTTACCTCAAACAGGGTTTTTTTTTGTTTAAAAAATAAATCCTTACGATCTTCAAAATTATTCAGTATAGTCTGGCAAATCATCATGGATCGTTTAACATCAGAGGAACGCTTGCAAATTGTCGAAATTTATCATCAAAATCGGCGTTCTGTGCGCCAAACCTATGGAGTACATCCTAAAAAAAATATCGTCGCTCCTGCTGGCACTGTTGATGAAGATCCAAATTTATTAATTCGTCATATTTTGCAGAAAATTGAGCTTTGATATTTGACTATGTGAAAAATTTTGCGTAAAGATCTTGGTCTGGTACATTATAAGATCCAAGAATAGATAGAATTCTCTTGGATAAGATCCAAGAATGTTGAATGGGCTTGTACGTTCGGTGAAAGGACTCAAAATTAATTGTAACTGGACCCATAATTTAACCGAAAATTTTGTGCAGCGACGAAACTCATTTTTGGTTTAATAGTTAGGTTAATAAACAAAAGTGCCGCATTTGTAGTGAAAATAATCCCCAAATGGTCCAACGATTACCGTTTTATCCAAAAAATGCACCGTATTTTGCGGATTGTATTTGCCGGTGGCATCATTGGGTACTATTTCTTTAAAAATTAACCTGGAAAGCACGTTACCGTTAATGGGATGATTACAGAGCGATGATCAATGATTATTTAATTCCGAATTTGAATGATATTGATTTGTGGGAGATGTGGTTCAAACAATGCGGCTCTACATGTCATACAGCCAACGTAATAATCGGTTTATTGAGGGAACAATTTTAGGTTTATGCTGATCAACAAGCAATTATTGACGCCTCGGAAGCCAACATAATTTGGACAATTGCAGACATAAGGCCCCATTTGCCTGAAAATGTGGACGAAAATTTGATCGACAGAATGCGCGTTGTAGAATGAATAGGATATTTGTCTGAAATTGTTTTCAAACATTAATGCTATTGAATATTATTTCACATAAGATAAACACACATACGTCCAAAAGTTTGGAATATTTACAAATTGGATATCTACGCCTATGACACTCTAAAAATTATGATGGATATTTATTTTAGACCATTTTAAAATGAAAATAATAACAATGTTGTTTTGTCGATAATATACGTTACTCGATTTTTGTACATTCCTTTGATACTGGTATTTACACATTATTTCAGTTATTTTTAATTTTTAATCAATCCGTCTAACTTCGACTTATTTGGTCAGGTTTTTAGGTTAGCCTCTTACCCTTTTCTAATCAATTTTCCCTAAAGGGGTACTTTTGTTTTGGGGTCTCTATCCATGATCCAAGAAGTTGCCTAGCAAGATTGGCATTTATTGAGGTTTAGAAAGACAAGAAGGACAGTCTTAAATTATTTGAAAGCCTAGTTAACTTCGAACGTTCGAACAGATCAATAGTAATTGATTTTGTTACAATAGGGTTTTAATCAAAGTGATATCGCGGAAATTGGAGGTATTTCCCAAAGTGCTGTATCGAAAATTCATAAAAAATTCCAAGAGACAAATGTTCGTAAAGGATCGCTCCAGAAGTGGTAGAAAACGATGCACGAGACCAACAAATATCACTGATAGCTCGAAGAAATCGTCTGGAATCTACAAGTGGTTTATATAATGGGGGTTTGTTAGGTTTGAAGGAGTAAATGTTTCACGACGGTAAATTTGATGGTACATTTGCATAGCATAAGACCTTTACGTGTTCCCAAACTAACTCAACTAACTAAAAAACTCTAAGATAGGCTCGAGAAATGGTGGATTATAGTCCCAACTGGAATAATGTGATGTTTTCCGATGGTACGAGAACTGGCTTCGTTTCTGATTCACAAATAACATTAGTTTACTAGAAACAGCTCACCACGTATCGCATTTGAAGGTGGGAGCGTGATGTTTTGAGGTGCTTTATGAGGGATACACGGACACCTCTACTGGTGGGTGGAAGAGTCACTGGTGCTGTGTACATCGAGGAAGTTTTAAATCCTGTCATGCGTCTGTTTCGAAGCCCAGTGGACGACGGATTTGTTATCATTGATGACAACGCACTTTCGCATCAAACAGTAGCTATACAAAATTATCTTGAAGAGGAGGAAATAACCAAGTTAGGGTGAATGAATGACATAAATGTCATTGAATATGCTTTGGATATTCTGAGAACACTCATTAAGAAAAGGAAACAATCCGTCTCTTGCCCTGCGAGAATTAAAAGATGAGTTGGAGAATGGGAGATAATTCTACAATCCCAAATTGATCATTTAATTGACAGCATGCTAAATTGCCTACAGGGATGCATACAGACCTATGGAAGAATTATTGCCGATTAGTTTTATTGAAAGTTGTTCTTTTTATTTTAAATTACTTTTGAAGGCAATTGGTATATTGTAATTTTTTGACTCCAAAATAATAAATCAATTTTATACACATTGGCCATTTGGTGTCGAGTATGGATTGCAATCCCGCAGCTCAATTCAATCCCGCGGGATTGATATGCGGGATTACTCAATCCCGCGCGGGATCTCGCATCTTTGAAATTATGTTATAAAATCAAATTGAAACTACAGATTTTTGTGTAAAAATCAACTTTTATTAAACACTTCTTACATTAAACAACAGAAATTATTTCTTTTCATTAATTAAGTATAAGTAATTAGTAATCTATTTTCTTAGATTCATCTTTAAAGGTTTGGCATAGTTTAATAATTTTGTTTAATTTTACCCTTACTCCTAATAACAGTTTTATATTTTTAATTCAGTCTTATTCATATAATGACTAATAATCAAATTAAAATTTTCTCTTAGTTGCTATTAATTACTATGATATCAACCTATGGTGATAACTTTAAAAATACGCTCTTAAGAAGCAAATGGCATTTATTGTATCATCTCCGAGCCTGCTTCTGAGTGAACTGCAAATATATCCTGATGCTGGAATCGCTCTCTCGGCTTCTACGCCAGTAGTGAACCGTCAGGATATATTCATAGGCCAGCGTCAGGTACTCTCCTCTGATACCATCGGACTCAAAGAACGTCATTTCTTTCTTCAAAATTTTCTCCTTTTGCTTGTTGTCTGGCTATTTCTTAAATATTTCTTTTTCTTGTTGAAGTTGTTTTTCTAATTCTTCTTTTAGCGTTAGAGTAGGATCTGTTTCAGTAGCAGATATTCCAGCTATAGGTGTATTTTCGAAGACGTCATCTGCATATGTTTCATCGTCTTGAACTACGACAATTTCTTTATTTTTTGGCTTTTTCTAAATTTTCTTTATTTCTTGGCGAATTGCAACTTTTCTTGGCATGAAGAATGTATAAGTACGATCTGTATTTTTGGCTTCTTTTTCGGATTTTGCAAATAAATCAAAACTCCTGTTAAATCTGTGCGGCGTTCTTGAATACGTTCGAATACGTCTTGAAGACTGTGACAACTGGTTACTCAACATCGTATTTTGTTGTTGCAATTTATCCAAAATAAATCGAACTGTTGTTTCCGCAGTAATAACCGTTGACTCTCGCCTACAAAGTGGCTCAACTTCTAATTTAAAACGCTGCAAGTTAGCAATGAGATCTTTAATTATGAACCACTCATTATCGCTGAATTTAATCTCAGATTTAATTTTAATATCGATTAATGCTTTATCAATATACTTTTTCAAGTTGTAGAATCGTTCTAACATATTCAAAAGGCTATCCTAGCGAGTACAGCAGTCTAAAATCAATGCCAATCCTTTTTTAGGGCCTTCTTGTTCCATCACATATTTTTGTAAGACGTCATTTTTAGTTGGTGGCCGCTTAAAAATCTTGACCACTTTCCGTACTTTCTTCAATAGATCGTCATATGTTGTAGAAATCATTTCAAGTGGCAGTTCTTCGTTATCATCATTATCAGATTCCTTCGTAAATGCTGCTGCTGGGCATTCTGATATTGAAGAATTGCTTTTCTTATACAGTGCATCAACCACCACTAGTTGTAAGCCGTGTGTAAAACAAAGTCTGCCAACCTTCACCATCACACTGGCGCCGTCCGTTGTAATTGCGATAATATCTGTGTCTAAGTCTAGACCAAAACTCGTGAGGCGTTCTTTTATTAATGCAATGTTCTGCGGTAGCTGACCAGATTACCAGGTTAAAACCCATATTAAAATGATTTTCTTTCTGGTGGACGTTGATATTTAAGTATCGATGACGTCCATTCGTCAAATGTGAGTGAAAATCTCTGTTTTCCTTTCTTGAGATGTTCAAATTCAATAATCATGTCAGCTTTAACAGTGTTATAAAAATTTGTTACGTTAGATCGTATTGCATTTTGTGAATTGGGTAGTTTGTGACCGCTTTTAGAAAATAAATTTCTTAAATCCGTACATGTGCAAAAGTAACTTAACAATAATCCGGTTTTGGGTTTCTTCGTTGGTACTACTGGTAAGGATTCTTCTCCAGTGTCCTCGTTTCGAGAACCTATATCCATTGTGTTTAGTCTTCAAATGTATTTTCAAGCCTTTGATGGAACGTTGACTAATTTTTAGTTCAGCTGAACACAGAAGACATTTGCCACCTTTGTCATTTTTCTTGAAATAACGACACATACCTTTTCCAAGTTGGCTGATATCGCCATCGCCGTCGCCTTTATTCTCTTTCTCGGGATTCTCAGTTTTAATGGACTTAGACATGATTCATTTACTCGTTACCTGCAAATAATAAATAAAGTTTTTGTAAGTATAGATTTAGATTCATTTATTTAACACAGTGCTCTGCTACATTCTCACACCCCACACAAGTAATCCGTTTCACTATCGAAAAACTACTTTAAGTCATAATGATTCATGCAACATTACGACATTATATTGTTATTTACGACACACATAATCTGATTTTAAAATAGCACAGAACAAAATTAAATCAAAAACATTAAAATTTAGGTACTTACGTTTAACGCCGGACGGTGAATACGAAAACACTCGTCACCTATAAAGAAAGACGTGCGCAGGCTGCGCAGCACAGAACCTCTTATGAACAACTGACAGGAAAGCCCGCCAACCGTTCGCTATTCGCCGGCGTGGCGCGCTGTGCGGAACGGCAACGCCGCGCTCCTGCTATTCCCGATTTACGCCGCGAAAATTTTAGCGCCAAATTTTTAATTTGCGGGATCCGCGCTTTGAAGGTGCGGGATCCAGCAGATTAATAAAAATAGCGGGATCCCACGGGAATGCGTGATCCCGTTTTGCGAGATTGCAATCCCTAGTGTCGAGTTTTATTTGGTACCGTAAGAGTTGCAATAAAATGATGATTACGTGAACGAGTAAAAGAAAAACGTAACAATAAAAAAGTGAAATGTTTGAATAGTCTAAACTTTTGGATATGTGAGGTTTGAAGGCATCTAATTTGTTGGTTGCTAAAAAAATTATTCTATTGATATTTATTTCTATTTATTTTCATTTCTATTTTATATATATTTATTTGAGCAGCAAACAGTGTTATATTATACGATCTTACCGTGAATATAACCTGAAAAATCAGTTGTAAACGAGATGTCGACGTTTGAGGCAATGCCTTTTTAGCCTTTCAACTAAAAAACAAAATCGCGGAAGCCCAGGATATGATTTGTGTGATTTTGAGAGATAACGCGATCTTTTCCGATTCCTGCAACATCACCTGGTTGTAATCCACGTCATTTCTGTTGAGGAAGTCGAAAAAAGTCTTAATCACTTTCTCACATCAAATCCATCAAGTTTGTTATCTATTTGGGATTGGACAGTCGACAGAGATTAGTTCGAAGATTAAGCTTGAATTACTTTTTATAAATAAACACAAAAGTAGTTAAAACAGGTGAAGAAGTAAGTTGAAGACTCAAAAAGAAGCTATTGCATGAATTACAGTTATATGTTACAGAAAATATATTTACTACGACTTTCTCCACAACATAAAATTCTAAGCTTACCATTAAGTAACAGGTATATGTAGTTGATGCACTATAAGAAGCATTATTACTTGACTTGCTAAAATATATTGTCAGCCAAGTTGATAGCAAATCATTGGAAAACATCAAAATGATTAGGAGAATTTGTCTCTCAAACAAGATATTAAACACGTCTATAATGTTCGCAAGTTCAACGTACAGTTTTCTTGCGTTTGAGATGATGTTTCTCGAATCCGAGTTACAGGAACTTCCAAGTAATATTTTCTGGATATCTAAGAACTTGTCTTGGAAATATAGCGTAATATATATTATAAGAATACTAATAATTGATGAATGATATATAAAAATAACATAGACTAGAATGATTATGAAAAAACTGTCCCGATACCAAATGACATTTTCTATTACGCTTTTGGTTACGATAAAAACATTAAAAATAAAGAACAGAACTGTTCTGTTAAAAATGAACAAGCATTTCTTGGGTGTGTCGAAAAAAGCAAGATGTTGGTTGAGTTCCATAATATGACATTGTCGAAAGAAATTTTCCCAAATTCCTCTTTTAAAATAGGAATCAAAAACACTAAATGTTAAGTTAACACATGCCATAAACGTGGTTATTAAAAAGAGAACATCAGTGAGAGGGAGTTGTTTTAATTGTAGAGTGATTAGAGCTAGGTATACACATAAAGCAATTACAGGACTGTAGATCATCACTCCCCAACTGAAAAAATATTTCTGATGCCGCACTTTTTTCAACTTAAAATCATAATTGGGCACTATCGCGTAAAATCTCAAATATTTGAAGATATTCGATAAAAATATAATTTGTTTTTTCGTCGACTTGACGAAAAATACGTTATTTACCCCTTCGAACATTTTTGTAGACTGATGAAACCTGATTGTTCTAGATACGTAAATATAGCTTTAATAAAAAAAAAGTCATTAGTATAACAGATAATGACTATGAATTAGTGAACATTTGTATTTAAACAGAGAAATTAATTTTTAATGAATAGGATATTGATATCAAAAAACTATTGTTGCTTTATTATAAATTATAAATAATGTTACTTTAGGTTAAAAGATACTAGGTGAAAAATATTAAAAAAACAAGAGAATATTTTTCTTGCACTTCACGTAAAATTCGCCCAGTCCCTCAGTCGCCATCAAACGTCAACAAGCGTCTCACGAAACCGGTTTCTTGCCTTGAGCCGTCATCAGTCGGACTCGAGTTCGGAACCGCCTTGACCATATACAGTAAAACCCGGTTACAACGTACCAGAGACTTAATTAACCAACCAACCAAGCAAGTAGCCAACCAATTAAGCAACCAACCAAGTAACCAACTTAATAATCGCTACGTTATATAAGAAGTTCGTTAAAAAAATGAATATATATATATATATATATATATATATATATATATATATATATATATATATATATATATATATATATATATATATATATATATCATCATCATCATCATCATCATCAGCCCGTATCGATCCACTGCAGGATGAAGGCCTCTTCAGCATGCTTCCAACCTTCCCGGTCCTGGGCTTTCCTCTGCCACTCGGGTCCAATATACTTAACGATGTCATCAGTCCATCGTGCTTTCGGTCTTCTTCGCGGACGTTTGCGATCAAGCGGTATCCACTCCAGGATTGCCTTGGTCCATCTGTCGTCCCATCGCCTCGCTATAGGGCCTGCCCATCTCCATTTCAATTGTTTTACTCTTCCAATGATGTCACAGACTTTTGTTTGTTCCCTGATCCATGCGCAGGACTTTCTGTCTCGTCTTGTAATGTCAAGCATACATCTTTCCATTCCCCTCTGTGCCACCCGAAGTTTTTGAATTGATTGCGATGTGAGTGTCCAGGTTTCACTTCCGTATGTCATAACGGGTAGAACGCACTGATCGAATACTTTTCTTTTCAGGCAAAGTGGGAGTCTGCGCTTAAACACTATGTTGAGCCTACCAAATGCCTGCCAGCCACATTTAACACGCCGTTCCACCTCCCGGGCGGTATTCCCCTCCATGGAAATCCTCTGCCCAAGATATACAAAGCTGTCCACAATCTCTAAATCCCTTCCTAAAACTGAAATTCTTCTGTCCTGAGCGAAGTTATTGAACATAACCTGACTCTTTTTCAGGTTTATTTTCAAGCCAAATGGTTCGCCAGCCCTTTGCAGTTCTTGTATGCGTCTTTGCAGCTCCTCTGGGTCTTGTGAAATGAGAATAATATCATCTGCAAATCTAAGATGGTTCTGTTCATCCTGTTCCCAATCCAGTTTACGGAATACTTCTTCAAGGCCAGCCGAGAAAAGAATAGGCGATATTGCGTCACCCTGCCGTACACCTCGTTCTATATTAATTCCCACTTCAAGATCATCAAGGTGAATTGTGGCTGTAGCTCCATCATATATCGATTCTAATAGGTTTACATAGGCTCTCTCTACACCTTGGCTAAGCAGTGCATCCATTATCGCATGCTTTGAGATGGAATCAAATGCTTTTTCGTAGTCGATAAAAGCCAAGCACAGTGGCATGGTGTATTCGTTGTGCCTTTCTATGACCTGCTGTACAACCTGGATGTGATCCATTGTACTGAATCCACTTCTGAATCCTGCTTGTTCTCTTGGTTGTGCGTCATTCAGTTTTTTTAATATTCTTTTAGAAATTATCTTAGTGAAAACTTTGTACATCATTGATAGGAGGCTTATTGGACGGTAGTTCTTTAAATCTTCCTGTGCTCCTTTTATATGTAAAAGGATCACTTCTGCATTTTTCCATAAGTCAGGTACTTTTTGTTCTTTGAGGCATTTTGAGTATAATTTTGCCAGTGTTTTATGTAACGTCCGACCACGAACGTGGTCGGACGTTACATATATATATATATATATATATATATATATATATATATATATATATATATATATATATATATATATATATATATATATATATATATATGTTCTTACATTTTTATAGCTTTTATTAATTCTTGACAAAAAAGTATTATAATGGAAGCAATAACAAAATAATATTAAATTGCATTTTTAAAACTTAAAATCTATTCTAAAAATACGCAAGAAAACTTAAAACTACTTTGTTAAAAAATCTATAATATGAGTTTGCTTTTGGAGATTTCTATTTCAAGCACTGCACTGAAAATGCCCTCTTCTGTAGTGCTTCTACTTTTTCCAAAAAATTGTTTTACGTTTTTATTCCTGTTATGGCATCATGAAAAGTTAGGAGCATTTCTTCTTATGGTACTTCTTCATCTTCTTCATCAATCTCAAGATGTTCAGCTCCACCGATTTGCGCTGTACTCTCCTGGTCGGTAGGCATACTTGTTGTCGTAAGGTCGTTATCCACACCAACCATTCCATCATTGGTATTTAATTTTTCCAAGTTAAAATTATTATTTGTAAGCCAGATACTTAAAGGCAGGTTGCCCTCGTCCTCTTCAGCTTGTTTAATAAGCCATTAGATAAGAAACAAGTCATCGTCCTTATTGAACTCACAAAGAGAGGGCCATGCATGTTTGAAACAATTCTTAATTGGTTTTTGGGAAACATCTCGCCAAGTTTTAGGAACCATTTCAATAGCATCGAGCATATTTTTTATCGGTGCGTTATTTTCAATGCACTTAAGATTACTGTCGTCGATAATAAACTTTCAAACTGTGAATATCACCTGTTATATCGGCCAAACTGTTATATCGGCCAAGTGTGAAACCGTAACCCATCCCCGCCCCATTCAGATACCTGGTATGCATAAAAAATTGCACAGTGGGCTCGTAAAAAATATTAAGAATAGTCAAAAAACAAGGAAAATATTTTTTCTTGACTGATGACGGCTTAAAGCCAGAAACCGGGGTCGGGAGACGCTTGTTAACGTTTGGTGGCGATTGAAGGATTGAGCAAATTTTGAAACGTAATTATCGAAACTTACCGTTTAGTATATGGCAGAAACGGTTAAAGTGTTGTAAGATTGTTATTTGAGTTGTTGAAGTATGTGGTCAACCAAATCAATAAAACTTTGTTGCCAAATATTAAAAGGATTAGAAGAATCTGTTTCTCAAATAATATCTTGATTAATCCGGAAAGATTTAGCGCTTCAGTATGCAGTTTTCTGGTATTTTAAATAATGTTGTTCGAACTAGAAATGTAAAAACTTCCAAGCAGAATATTTCGAATGTCTTGAAACTGATCTTAGAAATATAGTATAATATGGATAATGTTATTCCAAAAAGAACCAAAGGACAAAATCTAATTTTTCAAGTTATTGACACCAAGCAACTTCTTTTATGTTGTTTTAGTTATCCCAAAAAGATGCAACCGCCAGATGGAATACGGCGACCTCTGTTGACAAAACCTTCAGAACCGCTGTTTCTGAAACTCTAGTATTTTGATGATCGTGTGCAATAAAGGTTACGTCTGTGTGCTTGAGGGTTTAGTGCTAACTCAGACGAATCGAAACCAAATGTATTATATTCAAGTTACAAAAAATTTTCTATCAACACTTTAATCTAAGAAGAAAACCACCGAAAACAGATACCTGTCACTTTTAATTTCATTAAAATGCAGTGGACGATGAAACAAAAATTCAACACACTCACTTACATAATGAACATCTACTGAATGCGGAAGTAGCTCGAAAAATTATGAAAGAGGATATGGAAAGAACAACCAAGGATCTAACCTTTGAAGCTCTAACTTATGATGTGCAGAAAATATTAGACCTGCCCAAAATACCGACAAACATTAAAGGTAAGCATTGTATTATAAAAGGCTGTTTCCATACTTCTACCATACGTTTTCTTGCGGAAAGAGGGAATTGCCGGAAGAGTGACACAAGAAGTTGGTTCTTTCTTTAGAACTTTAGCCCTTAATTATTCAAAAGGTTTAAAAATATCGCTTGGTTCCTTTTAGTAGAACGTTATCCATATACAAGGTGCGTGTCATGAAACCCAGGAATTTTTAAAAATAACTATTTCTGGTGGCGCCATCTTTTGACAAGAGTAGGCGTTGGAAAGGTGCATGCTTTACTGACGTTCTGACAAGTTCTTGCACCTAAAGTGTCAGTATGTTTATACCATCGGTAGAAAAATCAACATCGAACAAAGAGCGAATATTAAGTTATGTTTTAAACTTGGTAAAACATCCACCGAAACGTTTCAATTAATGAAACAAGGTGATGGTGAGGATTGTTTATCTCGTGGCAGAGTTCACGACTGGTTTCAACGATCCAACGAAGGTCGTGAGGACATCAAGGACGATGAACATCCTGGTCTGAAAATTCCGTGGTTACTTAAAGTACCATTGAAATTGTGCTTGAATTTATAACAAGTCAGCTAAAATTTTTGTTGCGATACATAGAAATAAACATGAACTTGTCCAGAATGAAGAATGAAACATTGAATATGTCCAAAGATTCAATTAATTGCATTGTGAACGATTACGTCGACCGCATCGACCTGAAGAACATATTTTTGACCTGTCCATTCTGAAGGACATGTTTTTGGCCTATCTCAAAAATTCATTCGTGAACCTAATTGATCATGCAGAATGTTGCAAAAATATAGACTTTTGCCGAAAAAATAAATATTTGAAAGATAGGTAAAGTAGATAGATAAAGTTAGAACTTACTCGATATCATAACATGTGTTTTACAATAAAGCAGTTTGCAAACAGTACATTCAAAACGATGACAATTTTTAATTTTATTTTTCATGTGTTGAACATCGTTTATGCTCGATAGACGGTTCATCGTTTTTGCTTCACGATAACGCACAATCTCATATCGCAATAATTATTCGTCAGTGGTTTGTAAAACGTCCAACAAACACCGTTCCACAAGCACCATACGCAGCAGATATGACACCGTGTGACGGTGTGTAAAGAAAATTCCAGAAGCCGAGAATAATAATTGTTTCGACCTTTTTTTAGATTTTTTTTTACGAAATAGTTTTTAAGCCAAATAACAAACAAGTGCTGACCATTCCACAACCAACTGATTTTCCTGACACCCTTTTACAAAAAAAAAACAATCAGATTTTCTTTCTAAATTTAATTCTTGAAACTTTCCGTTGAGTATCTCATAGAGACGGTTGAAAGGCTGTAAGAATCTTCGTTATTTGATTTATTGAAATACGTTGTCAACCAAACAGATAAAAATATCGTTGTCAAATATCAAAAGGATCAGAAGGATCGGCTTCCCAAATAATACATTGAATAATCCGGTAATATTTACCATTTCAATATATAGTTTTCCAGCATTCGAGAATATCTTGCTCGAATCTGAAGTGTACGAACTTCCAAGTAGAATATTTTCGATATCTTAAAACTTGTCTTGGAAATACAGAATGATGTATATCATAAGTAGACTGATAATGAAGTCATGATCATGAGTAGAATGAAGGGTGAAATTGAAAAGTTCAGTAGAGTAGATGGATAAAGTTAGAACTTACTCCATACCATAACATGTGTTTTACAATAGTGCAGATTGAAAACAGTACATTCAAAACGATGACAAATTTGTTCGCTCGATAGAAGGTTCATGGTTTTTGCTTCACAATAACGCACAATCTCACATCGCAATCAAACACCGTTCCATAAGTACCATACCTACCAGATATGGCACCATGTGACTTTTTCTAGATTTCCTCGATTAAAAAAACATTTTGTGAAATCCCAAGATAGTTCGCTGGCCACTTTAAAGAAAATTCCACAAGTCGAGAATAATAATTGTTGCCACCTTTTTATTAGCATGTTTTTAAGAAATAGTTTTTAAACCAAATAACAAACAAGTGCTGACCATTTCACAATCAACTGATTTTCCTGACACCATTTTACAAAAAAATTATAATTTCAGAATTTCTTTCTAAATTTAATTCTTGAAACTTACCGTTGAGTATATGGTAGATACGGTTGAAATGCTGTAAGAATCTTCATTATTTGACTTATTGAAATATGTTGTCAACCAAACCGATAAAATATCATTGCCAAATATCAAAAGAATCAGAAGGATTTGCTTCCCAAATAATATATTAAATAATCCGGTAATATTTACCATTTCAATATATAGTTTTCGCGCATTTGCTATTATCTTGCTCGAATCTGAAGTGTACGAACTTCCAAGTAGAATACTTTCGATGTCTTGAAACTTGTCTTGGAAATACAGCATAATGTATATCACAAGTAGAATGATGATGCAACAGTGAAATTGAAAAGTTCCGTATAGTAGATAGATAAAACTAGAATGGTCACCATACCACAAGACATGTTCTACGATAGAGATGACTACAAACATTATACTTAAAACGATGAAAATGATTGTTTTATCGAGCATGAAAAAAGTTTTCCTCGGAATATCGAAATAGGCCAGGTGTTCGTTGCTTTCCAACGTGTTACACAGCCTAAAATACATTTCCCACACATCTGCCTTAAAATATGAGTCAAAAATACTAAATATTAAATTAGAACAAGCCAAAAGAGTAGTCATTGATCCAAGTAGGTCTGCAGGAAGGAACTGAGTTGTTTGTATATCAACTGCTGATTGGTATACGGACAATCCAGTTACAGGAATGTAGATGATCAAGCCCCAAACAAAGAAAAATATTTGATGCTTTACTCTTTTAAATTTGAAGTCATAATTTGGCACTATCGAGTAGAACCTTAAATATTTAAAAATGCCGGATAAAAAAATAATTTGCTTCGAAGTCGACTTCACGAACAAAACGTTATTTATAATTTGAAACATTTCTATCGAATGAAAAACGACTGCTCCACATGATGTTTCAATCAAAAAAACGTATTCATTTCGTTAATGGTTAATGACAGCATATTAATAAAAGCTCTTTGTAATAGATTTATGAATTTTTAACGAAAGAAAGTGAGATACTATAATATCATTGTCGTTTCGTTATTAATTAATAATAAAGGATATAGAAGAAAAAACAAACAATGAACCATCATTAAAAATCCAATAATTAATTTAAGTAAGACATTACCAGAAATTCCTAAGGTGAAGAAGAAAAAAGGCTGGATGAATGAAGATATATTGACATTGATGGCAAACCAAAGAACAGTTAAGAGGAGCAGCTAAAAGGAATACAAGATAATTCAGAAGTTAATTAGAAGACAATCTATGGAAGCAATAGAAAAGTGGCTCAATGAAAAATGTGTGGAAACTAAAAAGTTTGAGGAAAGATACGACAGCTTTTATATACGTAGAAAACTTAGATATATAATGGGAAGTATGCATGAAAGTCATGCAGTATACTAGATAACAATGATGGGGAAATTATATTAGACACCTAAGGGAAGCTCTAAACACGGATAAAATATATTCAGCAGCTTTTTGAACACAACTTTTGAAGAAGACAAACTAGAATAACAATAGAAGATGTTAAATATGCACATAAAGGTATATAAAGTACAAAAATACCTGGACCAAATGTAATAGCACTGGATTTAGTAAAATTATTGGAAGAAGACAATTACAAATAATAAGAAACTTTTTCATCTCGATCAGAATGGATGGCTTCAGTTGTCGTTGCACTTCCTAAGAAATCAAACGCCAAAAAGTATAAAAAAACATCCGACCATCTCTTATTTCTTACTTAAAACCGTCTTAAGACTGGACAGTCTACAGTTTGGGTTTAAAAATGATTTTCTCTTTGATTTTAACGTATGGTTCAACTGTGTCTTAATGTCAATAAAGGAATTCATTGGTTTTATATATTTTGAAAAGGCTTTCGATTAAGTAATAATAAAATGATGAGAGGCTGAACGAGCTGCTAAGGGAGAAACAAATTAACATGCTTATATAATATATATGAGACCTTATACAATAATCTAAGTAGAATATTCAAAGAAAGAGTATAATTTCAACCGTTATAAAACAATAGAAATTTGGGAGAACAGTTTAACTGTATATTGAATCAGTTATTTAAAGCAACTGTAAACAAAATTAAAAAATTCATGATGGCCCCCAACTTTCATTGAAGATGGCATAATAAGAAAAAGTAGAATGGATATGAGAAATTCTACAATTATATGAAAACAAATAACAGTGAAAAATTCTTTTTGTTTGGCTTTTGGAATGGCTGATTTAGCAACTGTCAAAACTGTGCTGGACTCTACAAAATAGTCGTGATTTGATGTGCATTTCTTTGAAGGCGACTTGGTGGGTGCGTCTAAATGAGGACGCTATTTTAGCAACTCTTCGTAGCACGTGACCAATGATTATTCCCTTTTCCAAAAAGTCGATGAAACTAATGCCTTGTGAATCCGAGACAACAGTGGCCATGATTTTTCTGGTCGATAGAACTATCTTCGATGTCTTCGGGGCACGTTTGTTGGTTAAAAACTACTATTTAACCGGTTCCATCTTTTCTGGTGTGTAGTTACCAATCCAAGTTTCATTAGCAATTAAGAGTCGCTGCAGAATATTTTTCGCATTGTACTTAAAATCGCTTTGAAGTGGGTATTCGATACCGTTTTTTCTTATGCCAAAAATGTTCATGTTTATGTTCATCCTAGATGTTTATCATCTCAACAATCTCTTTAACCTTCATTATGCGATTGGCAAACAAGATATTATGGATTTTTATCATGTCGTATCGTCTAAAATGAATTATATAAACGTAATATTGGCTTAAAATTCATGAAGCGTTACTTGAAAGGAAGCTACTTTTTAGAAATGCAATAATAATTTAATAAACATAGTAGAAGTTAAGCTCAGAACTTGGTGAGACTGTTCTGATAAAAAACAACGCATTCATTGATTTATGAATGCCTTTTTAATCGATATACAAATTCCTGATGAAAAGGAATTATATTTCTCAAAGGACCTATTATTGTTTGATTATTAATGAATTAAAAAAATGTAATGTGCGTCGTTTATTTTCTTGCCTATCCTTTTGAAACTACTTAACATTTCTTTTATAATTCGTATTTAAGGAATTGAAATATTAATGATTAATTTATTAGGCTTACCTATAAGTAATATCGTTTGTGATACTGTTCAAAATTATATTCTATTTATCAAAGCTACACTTGAAGAATAATTTAGTTCAAAGTAATAACTCGTAATAAAAAAAATTATACAGTATTTAGATCTGTACTTAATGGGTACCTCTGATATATTGATTATCTTAATAAAGGGTTATCAAATAAGAGCTATACATTTTTAATTTAGAATAAAAACAAAACGGTATAAGATATCAGCCTGAATTTTTTTAATTCTAAATATTGGTTCATGACAATTTATTTAAAAATAATAAACCACAAGTAATATAACCACACAACACAACTACAAATAATAAAACTACAAGACTTTCCTAAATTATTCTATATATTAACGAACACTAACTTTCTTTGGTCACATTGAACGTAGGGATGGCAATAACCTAGAAAGAGTGGTGGTCAGATCGAATTTAAGATCTAATTGGTACATCTCTAAAATAATGTCTGAATGATTGTGGCGTGTTCATATATTTTTTCTTTTTATTTGGGTTTTTCGCCACTGTCTCACCAATTTATAAATAATGATAATAATTAAAACACTTGGTATTTGTTTCACAATATATTCAAGATATTCTCTAACATGTTTCGGCCTCGCGACCATTCTCAAAGAGAGTTATGTATAAACTAAACTAAAGTTTCAAAGTGCTGTCTAATGGAAGTCGGTTTTTTCATCTCGTTAAATTTATTACACTATCAATAATTGGAGTATTTCCGAAGTCTAGCTGGGTGTTTGTTAGGTTTTTGCCGTCGTATATGGTTTTTTTAATTTCGAAAATTTCCAGGTAATTTAACAGCCTGCTTTTATTGCAGCTATGTATTAATTTGGTATTATTAATGTTAAAAAAATGGTTCTGGTCTATACAATGTTCGGCAAAGCCCGTCTTTCTCTGATTGTGTAAAATTGAATATTTATGTTCTTTTAGCCTATCATTGAGCGATCGGCCCGTTTGGCCTATATAAATAGCGTCACACATATTACATTTAATTTCGTATACTCCAGATTTGTCACAAAATTTTGCTCTTTCTTTGTTATTGTTTAACATCGATGCAAGATTATTCTTATTAACAGAGATAATATTAATATTTTCGTTCTTTAACTGATTTGTGATTCTTGAACTTAATTTGTGAATATAGTTTATAGCATGCCAATTTTTAGAATCTTTTTCGGGTGTTGCGGCATAAAAATGTTTGGTGTTGTTTTTCTTAATCTTGTTTTTTATCATTTTATCTATGATGCTTGGCTGATATCCATTATTCCTTGCGATATTTTTGATAATATTAAGTTCTTTTTCATAGCTGTCTTTTTTAAGTGGAATCGTTAGAAGTCTGTGGGTCATACTATGAAAAGTGGACATTTTTACATTCCATGACTGATTTGAACTTGCGTGAATAATTGTATCGGTATACGTGGGTTTTCTAAATATTTCGAATTCTAATTTATTCGGTGTTCTTATTATTTTTAAATCTAAGAAATTTAATGAATTATCCGTCTCTGTTTCTATTGTGAACTGGATTTTTGAGTTTACACTGTTTAAATATTCAAGAAATTGACCCAATAGTCTTTCTGTACCGGTCCATATGCAAATAATATCATCGACATACCTGGCCCAAAAATGTATGTGTCTTGTATAATTAGCTGTAAAAATTGCTGACAAATTGCTGACAAAGGTAATACTGTTACTATTTTAACAAAAGATGAATACCTACTAAAAATGAACACACTCATCAACACAGAAAACTGTAGAGAACTCAAGACCGATCCAACAAAAAAATATCATACCGCTGTAAAGAAAATTACAAAAACATACAATGAAACCTTCTTAAATATATCGCAATCCAAACTAGATACCATGAACCCAAAATCTCCAGTCTTATACGGAATGCCTAAACTGCATAAAGATGGCATTCCAATGAGACCAGTCGTTTCTTATGTAAATGCTCCCGCATATAAACTTTGCAAACAACTCAACAGTGATCTACCATTATTTATCGATTTCAACTCGCCCAAAGCAATCAAAAATACAATAGAACTAACAACAAAATTAAAAAACATACAGATACCTCCCAATGCAAAGTTAGTTTCGTTCGATATAAAAAGCCTTTTTCCCTCCATTCCGGTACAAGATCTTAAAAATATCCTCAATGAAAGAATTCATGAATGCAATCTTGAAATCGTACACAAAAATGCTCTCATAGAAGCTATCAATGTATGTACCGAACAAAATTATTTTCTGTTCAATTCAAAATTTTACCAACAAACGAATGGATTACCAATGGGAAGCCCCCTGAGCCCCCTCCTGGCAGAAATTTATATGGCTAATTTTGAAAACAATTTATTTAGCGACACTAATTATACAAGACACATACATTTTTGGGCCAGGTATGTCGATGATATTATTTGCATATGGACCGGTACAGAAAGACTATTGGGTCAATTTCTTGAATATTTAAACAGTGTAAACTCAAAAATCCAGTTCACAATAGAAACAGAGACGGATAATTCATTAAATTTCTTAGATTTAAAAATAATAAGAACACCGAATAAATTAGAATTCGAAATATTTAGAAAACCCACGTATACCGATACAATTATTCACGCAAGTTCAAATCAGTCATGGAATGTAAAAATGTCCACTTTTCATAGTATGACCCACAGACTTCTAACGATTCCACTTAAAGACAGCTATGAAAAAGAACTTAATATTATCAAAAATATCGCAAGGAATAATGGATATCAGCCAAGCATCATAGATAAAATGATAAAAAACAAGATTAAGAAAAACAACACCAAACATTTTTATGCCGCAACACCCGAAAAAGATTCTAAAAATTGGCATGCTATAAACTATATTCACAAATTAAGTTCAAGAATCACAAATCAGTTAAAGAACGAAAATATTAATATTATCTCTGTTAATAAGAATAATCTTGCATCGATGTTAAACAATAACAAAGAAAGAGCAAAATTTTGTGACAAATCTGGAGTATACGAAATTAAATGTAATATGTGTGACGCTATTTATATAGGCCAAACGGGCCGATCGCTCAATGATAGGCTAAAAGAACATAAATATTCAATTTTACACAATCAGAGAAAGACGGGCTTTGCCGAACATTGAATAGACCAGAACCATTTTTTTAACATTAATAATACCAAATTAAAACATAGCTGCAATAAAAGCAGACTGTTAAATTACCTGGAAATTTTCGAAATTAAAAAAGCCATATACGACTGCAAAAACCTAACAAACACCCAGCTAGACCTCGGAAATACTCCAATTATTGATAGTGTAATAAATTTAACGAGATGAAAAAACCGACTTCCATTAGACGGCACTTTGAAACTTTAGTTTAGTTTATACATAACTCTCTTTGAGAATGGTCGCGAGGCCGAAACATGTTAGAGAATATCTTGAATATATTGTGAAACAAATACCATGTGTTTTAATTATTATCATTGTTACTATGTTTCACCAAGAGCCAACCGCGCAATCAATCAAAACAATTTATAAATAATTGTCTGTTTTTCACCACTCGTTACTTTATATATTACAAATTAATATAATTTATTTTTTAGTTTAGTTTTCAAAACGGGGGGAGATTACCCTCCGATACGTTAACGTTAAAAGTTTGTAATTTTTTTTTATATCATTTTTATATCTTTAAATTTTGTTCGTTAGGCAAATTTATTCCAAAAAAAATCACTGAGAAATTTGTCTCCGTTTGGTTTTTTGTTTTTTACCCAGTGATTCTTTCTTTAAATAAGAACAGGTATTTTTGATATTTTTTGAGTTTTAGACAGTGGCGAAAAACCCAAATAAAGGAGAAAAAAAAACATCTCTAAAATGCAACCAAGGAAACCAGAAATAGGGCACGTTGCCAAGAAGTAGCCCAAAAAAGACGCAAACGGAATGAGTTTCTATATGTCACGACTCTTCTGTAAAAACGAATACGAAGAAGAGTTTCTTCAGTTGCAACTGTTATTGATGAACCTCTTCATGCATCATACTCATTGCCCTCTCTGTCATCACAAAATATTGCCAACTACTTAAGAATGTTCTTCAGGTTTATTGATTTATTATCCTAAATACCTTAAATCATTTAGAAAGTTTCTGTAGCATTTGTAACACTAACAATTTGAAATTTCTACTGGTGAGGGTTTATATGTGTCGTTACCTATTATGTTTATTCCGTGATCTTATTGATTGCCGGAAGATACTCATGAAACTACTGTTACATTAGTCCACTTTGTTAACATAATCGAGATCTTTTTGATACAACAATTAACCAGGTTTCCTCTTATTAATGATGACATATGGTTTCAGTAAAATGGGGTGACTGTTCACTTGGCTATGATATGGATATGGTCATCTCCCTATACGCGGGCTTTTCCTAGCTAGCAAGATCACCAAATTTAACCCCAAGTAATTTTTGTTGTTGTTTAAAAACTATAATGATTTTTTTCTTGAAAAGGTATATTTATAATTTCTTGAATAAAACATTTCGATTAGTTTCTTTGCCGCACCCCGTATAAGATCATAATTCGCAAAAATCCGAAAAAATGATTAATAATTAAGAATGATGAATGAATTCAATCGAAAATATGAAAAAACGGAAAGATGATTGATCTATATAAGAATAGCCTGTTTTAATAAAAAGCAATGTCATCATTGATCTATAATTAATGATAATATCAGGAAATGCGAATTTTTTAATCGATATGCAAGCTCCTGATGAAAAGGAACTGTGTTTCTCAAAGGACATATTATTGTTTGATTATTAATGAATCAATAATTTATAATGCATAAGTGAAAGTTCTGATACTGTACTAATTATTATTATTATTCACGTATGGGCCCTGGTGGACCACGCGAAGTACAATTAGAGGCGTTTGTTGTTGTTAGCCTTCCTTTGTGCCCATACTGATTTCATTCTTTCGCTGTGAGCTTGTTTCCTTTCGTCAGACCAAGTTGTTCCAGTCTTCCTACATTTTTCTCTCTGGCCAAACTTCCAAACGTTAACCTTGTGTCTGAAACAGCCTCTATCCTGAATTTCACTTTGTGTAATATTTGCTGATCTTAGGTCCTCTTTAATTGCAGCACTCCATTTAATTATTTCTACTTTAGCTTTACTCCTATTTTCATAAAATTCGACTATTTGTCTAGTTAACCTACTCGGATTCATCCGTTTTATGTGTCCGTAAAACTTAAGTCTTCTTTTTCTCATATCGCTATGTATATCTGTGTATTGTTTGATTTCTTGGTTTTCTCGAAGTCGGTATGTTGTGCTATTTATTTGTTTGGGCCCTAGGATTTTTCTTATGATTTTTCTTTCCTTCTTTTCAATGTCCTCGATGTCCCTCTTTCTATTCAAAATGAGCGTTTCCGCAGCATATAGACATTCTGGCTTAATAACTGTGTTGTAATGTCTCAGATTTGTGTTTTTAGATAGGCATTTTTTGTTGTAAATGTTTTGTGTAAGTCTCAATGCCGTTTCCATTTTTTGACATCTACCCTTATTGGCCGCTTTTTCCAACCCATTTTCCATGATTATTTCACCCAAATATTTGAATTGAGAGACTCGTCTGATGTTACCATATTTTGTTTTTAGAAATGGCGTTCTTAGTCTGTTGCAGGTCATGTATTGTGTCTTTTCAAAGGAAATTTGGAGTCCTACATTTTCTGCTGTTTCTTTTAGGATTTCAATCTGTTTCTGTGCCGTTAATACATCTTGAGCTAAAATTGCTAGATCATCAGCAAATGCCAGACAATCAATTTTGATGTTGGTTCTCCCCAGTTTAATGGGCTGGTCAATATTCAGGGCCGACTTTTTTTCACGCCACTCCTGTATTACTTTTTCTAGAACACAGTTAAATAAAAGTGGCGAGAGTCCATCCCCTTGTCTCACTCCAGTTTTAATTTCGAAGGGCTCCGAGATCTCACCCATGACTTTAACTTTTGACCTTGTGTTAGTTAACCTTTTCAAGATTCGGAATAAAGATTCGCGGTCAATAGAATCATATGCTTTTTTGAAATCCACAAATGTACAGACGAGATTTTTATTGTACAGTTTTTGATGTCTTAGAATCAACTTCAGATTCAGGATCTGTTCAGGGCAGGATCTGCCCGGTCGAAAACCTGCTTGATATTCACCAATGTTAGGTTCTAACTGTCCCTGTGCTCTGTCTAGTAGACATTGAGATAGAATCTTGTAACAAACTGGGAGAAGAGATATCCCTCTATAGTTGTTTACATCCGTTCTATCTCCTTTCTTATGTAGTGGATGGATTAGAGCATCTTTCCAATCTTCCGGAATCCGTTCGGTTCGCCAAACTTCTTGTAGAATTTTGGTTATTTCCCTGATTGTACCTGGACCAGCGGATTTCAAAAATTCCGCAGTGATTCCATCTTCACCAGAAGCTTTGTTATTTTTAAGCCGCTTGATTTGCCTAATTATTTCATCTTCATTCGGTGGTAATGAATCTGGGTTTGTTTGTTTAGGCTTTAGTGTTGCTAATTTGTTTAAGGGTTCAGGACAGTTTAGTATTTGTTCAAAATATTTCGCAAGTTCTTTGCAATTATCTTGGTTATTTAGAGCCAATTGTCCGTTTTCCTTTTGGAAGCAAAGACTTTGCGGTTAATAGCCTGTTAATTTAGTTTTAAATGTTTTGTAAAAGTTTCGAGTGTTATGTTTTTGGAAATCTTTTTCTATTTCATTAAGTTCATTGTTTTCATATTTTCTTTTAGTTTGTCTAATTAGCTTCGATGTTTCTTTTCTTACTTCCAAAAATATGTTATAGTTTATTGCTGTTTTTTGACTGTTCCAATCTTTGAATGCTTCACTTCGGCTTAATACTGCTTGCTCGCAAACTTCATCCCACCACGGATGTTTTCTACGTTTTTGTAAAGGGACCAACCCCAAGGCTGCCTTAATAATTTTTTGTTTCAATTCTTGCCAGTTCTGTGCTGGTTGCTTATCAAGTTCGTCTGTTAGGGCTGGTTTTATTTTCGTTGGGTCAAACTTTGGTATTAGCAGCCGCTTTTGAATAAGTTTTCGAGGTTCTAAGCTAACTTTGATTCCAGTCAAGCAGTGACCCGCGTCTATATTTGTTCCTTTCCTGACTTGAACATTCAAAATCTCTTTATAATTGGGGTACGAAACGGCAACATGGTCAATCTGAAACCCACCCATGTACGTGCTTGGGCACCTCCAGGTTTTTTGTTTTGATATTTTCTTCTTAAAATGGGTTGACACTATTTCTAGATTAAACTGCGAACATAGTTCAACCAACCTTCCACCACCATGGTTAGTCCATTTATGAGCGGGAAAACCGCCGACTGTTTTCCTGCACCCCTTTTCCCTCCCTAACTGGGCGTTGAAATCACCCAATAAGATTTTTGCATGGTTAGAGGGAATCCCAGAGATAGTCCCTTCTAGAATTTCCCAGGACTTATTTACTTTTTCAGGATTAGATTTATTTTCTTCGTTAACTGGGAGGTGTGCATTGATTAATGTATAGTTTTTGTTAGCACACTTAAGGGATAGTGTCATAAGTCGATTATTTACTGGCAGGACATTTGTTATAGAACCAAGGATGTTTCTTGAGACAGCGAAAGCAACACCGAGATGTGGTGTATTTTTGAGTATTTTTTTGTCCGTTTTACTTTTAAAAAGTCTGTAGTTGCCGAATTCCAAAGTGTTATCATCTGTCAATCTAGTTTCTTGCAAAGCTAAAATTTTGATTTTTTGCTGATTTAATGTTCGCCCCAATCTGTGTAGTTTTCCTGGACGCAGGAGAGAATTGATATTTACCGCTCCAAAGAAAGTTTTCGTTTTCGGTTTCAGACGTTGGCCAGAGGTCTCCGATTCCCTCTGAAAGATTTTGCATTTAAGCCCGGGCGCCCCAGGATCCGAAAGTCCGGTTGTACCAGCAAAGCTGGCAGAGGATTCTCTACCTCCTGGGGTAATTTTGTAATTACTAGAACGCTTCATCTTGTACTTTGAATTAATTGTTTGAACCATGACGGTTCAGAGGTTAAGACTGGTTAGTTCCAGAATTTAAATATCAGCCGCACCACTGGTGAACAGACGCTGACCACTCAACCGCTTGATACAAGTCAGACGCTAAGTGGATTTAGTTTTTTTTTGCTTGGGTTCGGGGCTGCTTATTTTGAGATATTCGCAGCTGTCCATTAATATCTAATGGAACTTTCACTATCCACCACCCGTGACCCGTCCAGTACCTTAATCGAGGTATACTGGAATGCTGTACTAAATTATATTTTATTTATCAAAACTGCACGCGAAGAATAATTTGGTTCAAAATAATAACTCTCTTTACAATAACTTAATAAAATAATAACTCATTTCGTACAGTAATTATCTTAATAAAGGGTTGTCAAATAAGAGCTATATATTTTAAATTTCGTATACAAACAAAACGGTAAGATACCAGCGTGATTTTTTTTTGTTTTAAATATTGGTTCATGGCATTTTTAATTAAAAATGGAATACCATGGAATTTTTGATCACTTCGCCGCATAAATCGGCATTTATTTCATAAACGACACGAATAATGTTGGTTCTGAGCTCATGTGCTCGTGGTGTATTGGTGTAACCCAATGATTTCATATAACCCTAGAGAAAATAGTCCAGTGGAGTTATATAGCATGATCTTGGTAGCCAGGTAACATCGGCATTTCCTGAGCTTACACGGTCTTTTAAAGTTTTCTCTGTTGTTGGTATGGTATGTTACACAATCTTGTTGAAAACACATATCGTCCAGATCAAAACCATCCAATTGATACCAGAAAAAATTAGTATTAGTAATCATGTCTTTGTAGTGTTCTCTATTCTCAGTAACTGCATTTCCATTTTCGTTTTCAAGTACGGTCCAATTACACCTCCAGACGATAAACCACACCAAATTATTAATTTCGGATTTAAAGGTATTTCGAGAACAGTATGAAGGTTTTCTTCACTCCAAATGCGACAATTTTGCTTCTTTACGAAGCCATTTAAATATGGGTGGTATATAAATACAGGTAAAAGTACTTTTATACATTTAACCAACAATTTTTTACATCATTTTTAAGAAAAAATGTCTTACAACAAAGTTGGTTAAAAACAACAGGGCTTACGAGAAAAAACATGCAAACTTAGTAAATAACCAATCGGAAAGCTATATAAAAATTAACATTTAGAGCAAATATTGCAAATATGCAAATATACTATAAATAAACTAATGAATATTGTTTAAATATTTTTTAAAATTTAAAAATATCTTCTGCATCAGTCAAAACCGATGTGGCAATATCACAATATCACCACGACTTAGAATGTAATTTCAAAATAGCGACAAAAATTATTTCATTGTATATCAGTGCGTGTATTTATGTTCCATTTAAAATAAAAAATGTTTTCTGTACGCGAATATCACGATATGTAATGTGATATGAAGAACCTCTCCTAAATTCCGAAGGAACCAGGTGTATTTACGGGTGACGATACCCAGAAACGCAGCCTCCAGCTCGGCAAACATGTGTCTAAGTTTCTAAAAGACTTTTGGATTCGGGTAGCGTTGTTCCAAATTTTCTAGAACGTGTCGTAAAGTTGAAGAATAAATTTTACATCTTGTTGAAAAGAATGAAGAGGATTGTACATTGGATTAAATAGAATGAAGATGAATAGAATGATGAATAGAATTGGAGATTAATAGAATGAAGAGAATTGTACATTTGATGATATTATATATAGAACAATAAAAGAATAATTACTTTACATGTATCATGTACCAAGGGTACAAACAAGGGTGCAAAAGAATTTAAATTTGTGTTCAATATTTTTTCAATTGGCGAAGCTTGCGAGGAACGGAATTTGGAATTCTTATAATGTCCACACAGATGAGCAGATGAAAATACCCATACAGTTAATTTTCGGTTAATCTTGGACTGGAATATATATATATATATATATATATATATATATATATATATATATATATATATATATATATATATATATATATATATATATATATATATATATATATATATATATATATATATATATATATATATATATATATATATATATATATATATATATATATATATCGTCATTGTCATCAGCCCGTGTCGATCCACTGCAGGATGAAGGCCTCTTCAGCATGCTTCCAATGTCGTAAAGTCGAAGAATAAATGTTACATCTTGTTGAAAAGAATGAAGATGATTGTACATTGGATTAAATAGTTTGAAGATGAATAGAATTGGAGATTAATAGAATGAAGAGAATTGTACATTTGATTATATTATATATAGAACACTAAAATAATAATTACTTTACATAAAAAACAAAGATTAATATTTAAATTTCCACTATATTTAACACTAGTACTAGTACGTATGACAATTGTTTCGACACATAGTGTGTATTTGAAAAAGACACTGTGTGCCGAAACAATTGTCATACGTACAAGTTTTAAATATAGTGGAAATTTAGATATTAATCTTTGTTTTTTATTTAAAATGAATGTCCATCAAGTATCGGCTACCTCAGTTAAATAAATTACTTTACATGTATCATGTATCAAGGGACAAACAAGGGTGCAAAAGAATGATAATTTTTGTTCAATATTTTTTCATTTGACGAAGCTTGCGAGGAACGGAAGATGAAAATGAAAAGAGAATGAAGATGAAAATCTCCATACAGTTAATTTTCGGTTAATCTTGGACTGGAATAGTCAGGGAAAGACCTTATATATATATATATATATATATATATATATATATATATATATATATATATATATATATATATATATATATATATATATATATATATTAAGTTTATTTTCTAATTTTGTAATTATTGTGCTATGAAAAGTAATAATAATTTGATAGTAGTGTTAAATGACTCTGAACTTTGCGCCTATTAGAGCATGTTTCGAATATTACATTGAATATTGTAAAAAATATAGTTTGATATACATTGATAAAATGTTGGTTGCCTTGGCCATAATCCAAAAAAATCTGCGTAGTATGGAATGAAAAATTTCCCTATACATACAATATGGAAATTTACGCGGGAAACTAGCCACAAGGGCCCTTTAGTAGGACCAACTCTCACCATTTGAAGTTGTGAAACGTTTAGTTCGTCCCATAGAAAATTGTGTTGGGAATATAACTATTGACAATTGATTTAGTAGCCACTATCACATTAGCGAATTGAAATCTAAAATGTTGTCATTGATTGGAACATTGAAATCCAATAAATCTCAGATACCACTACTTTTCAAAAGAAAAAATAGAGCGGTCAAATCTTTGGACGTTTGGATTTCAGAAGGACGTAACTTTGGTTTCGTACATCCCTAAACCAAAAAGCAACGTATATATTTTGTCAACTCTATATTTTGAAGGCAAAATTGATGAGGCAACAGACGACCAAAAAAAAACCTGGAATAATAATATTTTACAACCAAACAAAATGCGGAGTATATATTGTAGGCCAAGCCATAGAAAGAAAACTAGAAAACTAGTAAAATAGAAAACTACCTTAGGCCAAAATATTGGCCTATGGTAGTTTTCTTTTCGATGTTGAACACGGCTGGAATTCACTAATGTGTAGAATAGGAGAATATTTTTATGTCAACTTGCAATTTCACTTATGCATGACCATCTGCACAGGCGACGGAGACATAACACTGGACTGTCTACACATTTAGGAACTTTAAAAAGGCGTTATGATGACGAATATACTCCCAGTTCAAATAAAGTACAAACAGAGAACCCAAAAAAGTTTGACTGTTTACCCTGCAAATCAGGTAAAAGGAGGCGCTTCACAAAATATAACTGCCACGTATGCCAGAATTTCCTTTGCATGGAACATTGTAGAATGAGATGTCAAATTGACTGTACAGTTGCCTCTGATTCAACTTCAAGTGATGGCGAATGCTGACCTGAAATCCTTAGAAATAATCTTTTAAATCCTTTTATTTTTTGCTGTTTGTCAAAGCTATAATCTAATTTCAATAATAAAATATAAGTAATCATGTCATATTCCCTTTTGTGTAATATAAAGGGTGTCCCAAAAATTTACGCAAGATTTGAATTAAATAGAAAACACGGTTTTTTTTTCATTTGAATTTTTTTTATTGAAACATAAAGTACATAGGATAGGGTTAAATATGATATAGCATATCGGGCAAATGATCCCCACGGCTTTGCTGGCACATACATATTCTTTTGTCGAAATTTTCCATGATCATTTTGCATAGATATGGCTGAATTTCGTTGATGCAGCGTTGAATCTCCTCCTTCAATGCCTGGGTGGATGTGGATGTGGGCTTAATTACATAGATCTTTGACTTGACCCAATTCTGATCACCGAAACGAGAAACTACATGACCAGGAAATGTCTTATGCAGTAATTGGATTGTTTCACGGGCTGTATGAAATGTCGCACCATCTTGGTGAAACCACATGTCCTCCACATCAATATCATCCAATTTAATCAGAAAGAATTCGATTATTATGTCGCAATATCGAGCACCAGTAACAGTAACTGCTTGACCAGCCTCATTTTCGAAAAAGTATGGTCAAATGACGCCTCCAGCTCAAAATCCTCACAAACAGTGGCACGTTGTGGATGCATTTGCTTTTTGACAATCACATGTGGGTTGTTTGAACCCCAAATGCGGCAATTTTGACGATTAACGAAGACATCAAGGTGAAAATGAGCTTTGTCGTTTAGGATGATTGTGCTCGGAAAATCAACATTTACTTATTGTTGTTCAATAATCCATTCAACAAACTCTCTAAGTTGTGCACGGTCATTAAGCTTTAGTTCTTGTGTCAATTGAACTTTGTAAATATGGAGACACAGATCTTTAGTGAGTATACGTTGTAGAGAGCTTCTTGAAATTTGCCATTCTTGTCCACGGCGGCGAATCGATGTTCCTGCACTTCCACCAACACTCTCACGCACTGCTTTGATATTGTCATTTGAACGGCTTGTTATAAGACGGCGGGTGTGTATAGCGTCCCAAATTGATCCAGTCTCTCTGAATTTTTTAATAACCCTCTTCACAGTTGACGAAGTTAAATCAATATTTTGTACGAAATCTGCGAACTGTAGCAGCCAAACTTTCATTATTTTTGAAATATTGTTCAACAATGAAAACGCGTTGTCCTTTCGTGCAGTGCACCATTTTTACTAACCATAAACTGTCAACTGTCAAACTGTTTTTGTTGGTTGCCAACACTTTACCGCAAATAGGTTTTACTTAATTTCAATTATTTTAAAATGTAACTACATAATAAAACACTTAATATTGTTTGGTTAATTGTTTATCATTTTAAACTTTTTAGTTTCTTATATACTAAGAGTCTCCTATATACTAAGTCTCCTAAATAGTCTCCTATATACTAAGACACAATACATGACCTGCAACAGATTAAGAACACCATTTCTAAAAACAAAATATGGTAACATCAGACGAGTCTCTCAATTCAAATATTTGGGTGAAATAATCATGGAAAATGGGTTGGAAAAAGCGGCCAATAAGGGTAGATGTTAAAACATGGAAACGGCATTGAGACTTACACAAAATATTTACAACAAAAAATGCCTATCTAAAAACACAAAACTGAGACATTACAACACGGTTATTAAGCCAGAATGTCTATATGCTGCAGAAACGCTCATTTTGAATAAAAAGAGGGACATCGAGGACATTGAAAAGAAGGAAAGAAAAATCCTAGGCCCCAAACAAATAAATAGCACAACATACCGACTTCGGGAAAACCAAGAAATCAAACAATACACAGATATACATAGCGATATGAGAAAAAGAAGACTTAAGTTTTACGGACACATCAAAGGGATGAATCCGAGTAGGCTAACTAGACAAATAGTCAAATTTTATGAAAATAGGAGTAGAGCTAAAGTAGAAATAATTAAATGGATTGCGGCAATTAAAGAGGACCTAAGATCAGCAAATATTACACAAAGTGAAACTCAGGATAGAGGTTGTTTCAGACACAAGGTTAACGTTTGGAAGGTTGGCCAGAGAGAAAAATGTAGGAAGACTGGAACAACTTGGTCTGACGAAAGGAAAAAAGCTCATAGCGAAAGAATGAAATTAGTATGGGCACAAAGGAAGGCTAACAACAACAAACGCCTCTAATTGTAATTCGCGTGGTCCACCAGGGCCCATACGTGAATAATAATAATAATAAATAACTAAGACTAAAAATTTAAAAGTTTGTTGAGTTTTCTAAAGACAAGATCTGTCAGATCACCTCGACCAACATGACTCGTTTTGTAGCCAAGACTAACGGAGTGTTAAGGAATTTTTTTTCCAAATGATGGGAAGACTCGTTGGTTAAGTATTTTTCTTTACACCCTGTATATAACAAACGTTGGCATAGTGCGAAAGTTATTAGCTAGATAGGTGTTCATTAGTTCACTGCGGACTTGAGCACTTCTCAGCGGTGTTTCGACATACATAAGCGCACTCTTAAGAAGTTTTTTCGGCAATTCGTGATTGCTTATGAAACTTGAATTTATAATTACAGACTAGAAATGAAGGAACAGTCGATTTTAGTCCGGCGAATGTGCCCCAAAGAAGGCCAAGTTGATTCCATTTTTTGGAAAAATCATGGCTACTGTTTCCTGCGATTCGATAGATATTAGCTTCATTAGCTATTCGGAAAAGGAAAAACGATCATAGGAGAGTATTATGCAACATTGTTAATTAACTTTTACGAAGAGTTGATACAAAAACGCCCTCATTTGGGGTAGAAAACGGTATTTGATATAACGTAAATATAAAACCCACTAAATATTTAAGAGCAATACATTATAAATAGTTCTTGACACTTACCATTGAATATGCTGAGTAAATGGCTGATAAACTAAAAGAAACAGTATCCTGTGCCTTTGTTAAGTATAAAGTGACCGAGATAGTTAATATATCAATGGAAAATACCAAAATAATCAGAAGAAGTTGCTTACCAAATAAATTATTGAATAAATCAACGATATTTGCTATCTGGCAATATAAGTGTTTGCCTTTGTTGATGACTACCTTGGACGCTATAGAGTCAGGGCTTTGAATCAAAATTACATTGATGTCTTTAAGTTTTTCGTTCAAGTATAAAGTAATATATATGACTAGAAAACACACTATGGAAGAATGATAGATAAAAGCCGTGTAGCATATATCAACGCCATATATAAAGCCATCGTACCATAAAATTGTTTCCACTACAACATCGACTACTACGAAGGATGTAGCAACGACAAAGATGAAGGTTTTATCAAAAATGCAAAACGTTTGCTTCGTATCATCCAAAGCGGCTAACATTTCGTTGGATTCGAGGAGATGACACTGTTCGAAAAACTTTTCCCACTCGATGGCGTTGAAGTACGAACCCAGAAAACTTATAACTAAACTCATACAACCTAAAATGTTTGTCAGAAGAATCAGTATGTTACCTGTAAACACATATGTAAATGAACGATTTGAAATAGAGGTATAAACGAATATTACTATCAAGGATATATACATTACCAATCCCCATAAGAAATAATATATTTGATTTTCTACTTGTCTTGTGGTGAAATTGTAATTAGGAATGGTGGAAAAGTATCGAACAAATTTGAAAATACCGGATAAGAAACTGATTTTCTTCGAACTTGATCTGATATAGATAACATTTTTAATCGTTTGTAACATCGATGTGCACCGGGAGAAAATTTGCGTAAGACTAAACCGGAATTGCAAACCATCACATACAATTAATTGTTTTAATGGAGTATGGAAATTAATTTTAAAATTAGTTTATTTCAGTTTTCATCGAGATTCGATAATTTGTTAGTGTAATTAGCTCAGTTCATTGGTTGATGTTTTATACAGGGTTCTGGTGGGCTTGATAACACATAGATATTCATATAATCTCTTTGATGATTCTTCTAAGTTTACTAGGTATGTAAATATGAAATCAGAATTTTCGTACCGTACTCAACCCTGCCAAAAGTACTCCTTGTATTTCTCATTGTTTGCCGTTTCTTCATTAAATCAATAGTCTCACTGGACATTTTTGTCTGTTTGAGACTTTTTTTTTCTGGTGCTATTGAAGCAGTTGTTTGAGGCATATTGTTGGTGATTTCTTCATATTGAACAGATATCTCCATCTCCTCCGGATATTGTAACACAGCAAAGCGGTTTGACAAAGCAATCCCAAAATCGTTGCCTCTCTCCAGCAATTTCCCATAATCCAGTTTGCCCTTACCATTTTTTCGCGCTCTCTTCGGTAGTTAATTCTAACTTCTGCTTGTACTATTCGGTGATCACTTCCAACATCAAAATTTTTAAGGACTGTATAATTGCAAAATATTGTTTTATCGTTGGTCATGATGTAATCGATTATCGATTTCTCTTGTGAGTCCAGATGGACTTTTTCATGTCCATTTTCTGCTGATATTTTTCTTATAGAACGAATTCATAATATAAAGGAAAGGAAATGGAGGGATTTTATGATGATGTGGCCCAGCTTTTATACAAGGAGAAATGAAGGTACAAAATCCTGCTGGGTGATTTTAATGCCAGAATTGGAACAACAAGAACTGACGAAAATGCAGCTGACTCATATGGAACTGGTGGGCGAGACAATATAGGTGATAGATTGGTTGTTTTTGCTGAAGGACAAGAACTATTTATTATAAATTCGTTCTATAAGAAAAATTTCAACAGAAAATGGACATGGAAAAGTCCATCTGGGCTCACAAGAGAAATTGACTACATCATTCATCAACGATAAAACAATATTTACCAATTGTACAATATTTACTAATTTTATTGTAATTTTAATGTTGGAAGTGACCACCGAATGGTACGAGCAAAAGTTGGGATTAACTGTCGAAGAGAACGCGAAAGAATGGTAAGATCAAAGAAGAGCAAAGTGGATTCTGGGAAACTGCTGGAGAAAGGAAGCGATTTTGAGATTGCTTTGTCAAACCGGTTTGCTGTGTTAAAAGATCCGGAGGAAGTGGAACAATCAGTTCAATATGTAGAAATCGCCAACAATGTACTTCAAACGGCTGCTTCAATAGCACCAGAAGAAAAATGTCTCAAACAGACAAAAATCTCCAGTGAGAGCACTGATTTAATGAAGAAACGGCAGGCAATGAGAAATGCAGGTAGTCCTTTTGATAGGGTCGAGTACATTGAGCTGTGTAAAACTATAAGAAAACGTATCAGAGAGGACACGCGCTGATACAACATGCAGCTAGTGCAAAAAACTCTGGAACAAAACAAAGGAATTAACAAGGCTAAACCGAAGCAGAGAAATAAAAGAACGCGAATATATATGCCTTAAGGCGTGAGGATGACACAGTATGTAGGGCGCGTACGCAAATGTTAGAGGTTGTCAGAAAATTTTATTCCCAGTTATATGAAGATCAGAACCAATCAAAGGCAACATTACCCACGGAAGAACAAATGTCAGTGGAGGAAGTAACAAATGCTATAGAATCGATGAAAAACGGAAAGACACCAGGAAAGAACAGTGTAACTGTCGAAATGCTAAAAACTGGTGGTCGGACGTTACATAAAACACTCGCAAAATTATACTCAAAATGCCTCAAAGAACAAAAAGTACCTGACATATGGAAAATTGCAGAAGTGATAATTTTACATAAAAAGGGAGCACAGGAAGATTTAAAAAACTACTGTCCAATAAGCCTCCTATCAGTAATGTACAACGTTTTCGCTAAGATAATTTCTAAAAGAATATTAAAAACAACTGAATGACGCACAGCCAAGAGAACAAGCAGGATTCAGAAGGGGATTCAGTATAACGGATCACATGCAGGTTGTACAGCAGGCCATAGAAAAGCACAACGAATACACCATACCACTGTACTTGGTTTTTATCGACTACGAAAAAACATTTGACTCCATCTCAAAGAATGCAATAATGGATGCACTGCTTAGCTAAAGGACAGATAAAGCATATGTAAACCTATTAGGATCGATATATGATGGAGCTACAGCCACAATTCACCTTGACAATCTTGAAGTGGGAATTAATGTAGAACGAGGTGTACGGCAGGGTGGAGCAATATCGCCTATTCTTTTCTCGGCTGGCCTTGAAAAAGTATTCCGTAAACTGGATTGGGAACAGATTGGTGTAAAGATCAATGGTGCAAAATTTAAACCATCTTAGATTTGTATATGTTATCGTTCTCCTTTCATAGGACCCAGAGGAGCTGCAAAGACGCATACAAGAACTGCAAAGGGCTGGCGAACGTTTTGGCTTGAAAATAATGGCTGAAAAAGAGTCAGGTTATGTTCATTAACTTAGCTCAGGACAGAAGAATTTCAGTTTTAGGAAGGGATTTGGAGATTGTGGACAGCTTTATATACCTTGGGCAGAGGATTTCAATGGAGGGGAATATCGCCCGAGAGGTGGAACGACGTGTTAAATGTGGCTGGCAGGTATTTGGCAGGCTCAACATTGTATTTAAGAGCAGACTCCCACTTTGCCTGAAAAGAAAAGTCTTCGATCAGTGCGTTCTACCCGTTATGACATACGGATGTAAAACCTGGACGCTCACATCGCAATCAATTCAAAAACTTCGGGCAGCACAGAGGAAAATGGAAAGATGTATGCTTGGCATTACAAAACGAGACAGAAAGCCCTCTGCATGGATCAGGGAACAAACGAAGGTCTGTGACATCCTTGGAAGAGTAAAGCAATTGAAATGGAAATGGGCAGGCCATATAGCGAGGCGATGGCGACAGATGGACAATCTTGGAGTGGATACTGCTTGATCGCAAATGTCCGCGAAGAAGACCGAAAGACGATGGATTGATGATGGATTGAATCGTTAAGTATATTGGACCAGAGTGGCAGAGGAAAGCTCAGGACCGTGAAAGTAGAAAGCATGCTGAAGAGGTCTTCATCTTGCAGTGGATCGACACGGGCGGATGAGGAAGGATGATAATATTGATACCGTAGTACGGTAACATTGATACCGTAGTACGGGAGTATATATATATATATATATATATATATATATATATATATATATATATATATATATATATATATATATATATATATATATATATATATATATGCTAGACAATTAGTACGGGAGTACATCCGTTTGTGTCTCGTTTGTTGGGAACGTGCAGACGCTTCGCCAAGGTCACACTTGGTATTTTCAATGCTTGTCTGAAGGACAAGCATTGAGAAGACTTTAGATAAGCATTGAGAATGACCTTGACGAAACGTCTGCACGTTCCCAACAAACGGGACACAAACGATCGGATGTATTCCCGGACTAATAGTCTAGCGTATTTTTTCATCCGCGAAACACTACGAACTATATATATATATATATATATATATATATATATATATATATATATATATATATATATATATATATATATATATATATATATATATATATATATATATGGATGGAATTCAAAAGAAAAAAGTGATAAAAAAAATACAAAATGTTGTACGTGTTGAGTGTTTTTTTGTTTTTTTTATGTACTTGATATTTTCAACATTTTGACTTCATTTAGACATTGATTTTTTTTTTGTTGAATATGTATTGAATGATTTTGTATAATATTTTGCTTTTGTAGCTTGTATCTTCCTGAAAATGTCAGAAAACTTCTGATAAAATATATTGAGGTTAAGTATATGATATCACACATTGTGAAGTGAATCTTGAATCACACATTGGAAAGTGAATGTGTATATATATGTATATATATATATATATATATATATATATATATATATATATATATATATATATATATATATATATATATATATATATATGCATTTTGTTAATTGTTTGATTCGGGACGGGCCCCACCCATCCCTTCCAATGTAGGGCACATGTTTCGTCTCTTGATGTTTCGACTCTTCAGTGTACCGACATGTGCTCTCTTGTCAAGACACCCAACTGTGTCATCAGACACCCAACTGCTGGATTCCACAATCTCATGTGGAACACACAACAATCTGCTTCTCCGCCGAAATGAACATTTTATTGATTGTTTGACTGGGGACGGTCCCCACCCATCCCTTCCATTGGAGGACACATGTTTCGTCTCTCGATGTTTAGACTCTTCAGGGTACCGACATGTGCTCTCTCGTCAAGAATACATACGCTATTCGACGGGAAGTTATGGGTTGTTGTCTGTGGATGGGATCTTTTTATTCTTGTCGAGAGAGCACCTGTCGGTACCCTGAAGAGACGAAACATTAGCCCTCCAGTCTAAGGAATAGGTGGTGCTGTTTTTATATTGAGTGTAGAAATGCTGTCCAAAGAAATCTGACATTACATATATACTAAACTTGAAGAGATTTACCACCGAACGCCAAATTACTTTTTTTGAACTTCTCGACGCACGTTCTGCTAACATGTTAGCATCAGGAGATTATTTAATCCAGATTAAATCATCTCCCGATGATGCTAACATGGTTAGCGAAACGTGCGTCGAGATGTTCAAAAATAGCGATTTGTTGTTTAGTGGTAAATCTCTTTAAGTTTAGTGTTTCACACCAAAGGTTCCAAGATATATATATATATATATATATATATATATATATATATATATATATATATATATATATATATATATATATATATATATATAAATATTTATATGTGACTGGAGATTGTAGTGCGGTGTTCTATTATCGAGTCGTGTTTCGGTTCTTCACAATACAATACCTTCCGTGAATTGCTATCCATAAACATAAAAAAATATATGACTTTTTACTCTAACATCTTATAGCGTGAAATGGGCTCCGTTTGGAAGGCGATAAAATAAATTATTCGAATAATTAAATCAATATTATAACCGATATCCCAGTATTTATTGGTTATAATGTAAATATGAAATCTATTAAATATATAAGAGCAATAAATAATAAATATTTCTTGGTACTCACCATCGAATATACGGAATATATGGCTGTTAAACTAACTGAAGCACTGTCCGGTGCTTTTGTTAAGTATAAAGTGACCCAGATGATTAATATATCGATGGAAAATACTAAAATAATCAAAAGAAGTTGTTTACCGAATAGATGATTGAACAAATCAACGACGTTCGCTAATTGGGAATACAACTGTTTAGCTTCAATGATAATTGCTTTGGGCTCTACAGAGTCAGGGCATCGAATCAAAATTGTATTGATATCTTTAAGTTTTTCGTTCAAGTATAAGGTAATAAATATTACTAGAAAACAAAGTATGGAAGAATGATATATAAAAGCCGTGTAGCATAGATCTGTGAGATATATAAAGCCCCCGTACCATAAAATTGTTTCCACTAGAACATCGACTACTACGAAGGACGTTGCAACAATAAAAATGAAGGTTTTATCGAAAATGCACAACTTTTGTTTCGTATCATCCAAAGCGGCTAAAATTTCGTTGGAGTCAAGCAGATGACACTGTTGGAAAAACTTTTCCCACTCGTTAACGTTGAAGTATGAACCCAGAAAACTTATTAATAAATTCAGACAACCTAAAATGTTCATCAGTAGAATCAGTATACTACCTGTAAGCACATATGTAGATGGACGATTTGAAATAGTCGTATAAAGAAATGTTACTACCAAGGATATGTACATTACTAGCCCCCATAAGAAATAATATATCTGACTCTCAACTTGTCTTGTAATGAAATTGTAATTAGGAGTGGTGGAAAAGTATCGAATGAATTTGAAAATACCGGATAAGAAACTGATTTTTTTCGAACTTGATTTGATATAGAGAACATTTTTAACCGCTTGAAACATCGATGTGCATCGAGAGAAAACTGTCGTATGACTAAACTAAAATTGCAAACGGTCACATATAATTAATTAGCTTAATGTAGCATGGAAATTAATTCTAAAATTAGTTTATTTCTGTTTTCATAAAGATTCGATAATTTGCCAACGAAAAAGCCGTCATTAACTCAGTTCATTAGTTGATGTTTTATACAGGGTCTTGCTGGGGAAAATTTCAAAGAGATATTTACAGTGGATCTCAAAAACATTCGGATATTTTTATAAGCGTGCTTATGAAAATAAAGTAAACGAAATTAATAAACAATTTTAGTACAACCATAATTTAAGTGTTAAATAATTATAAATCCATATTAATAGTAAAACGTCAATAAAAAATATCAATTTATGAATTTACAGTCACAAAAATGTTTGAACATTAGTTAGTATCAACAAAAAATTCGATATTACGTCGATATTATTCCATTCGTCTAACAACACAGATCGATATGATTTTTGCGTTTCATTTTGGTAGTTATTAAAACACCTTTTAACAGAAATGGCCTAGCACGTCCTATTTTCAAGCATCTGCTTCTCCTTTATATTACGGGATCATTAAAATTATTTGTACCTGTCTTAGGACGGGACAATGTAGGAATTACCACAAGACCGTAGGGGAGATATTTTCACAGTATTCTACGAACTTTTAAGGGCAGTTTTATTATTTTCTATAGTTTAGTTTGTTTCTGTCTCGTTTACAGTACAGTCTATGGTGTGGAGAGAACCTATTGACCATCGGAGTAATTGCTACTTTAAGTGATGCAAAACTAATTTATTGGATCTTAAATAAGGAACCATTTAGGTAACTTCCGTTAAAAAAAAATAAAATAAAAGGAGAGCAACCACTAAACCCAATGGTGTCATGCTGAGATCCGTTACCGCTGATGATTACAGGTCCACCAGAAGGATGCTTAATGAACGGGGCTACAAATATCATTCGTTCTGCACCCCTGCGGAACGCAACCTACGCGTTGTAATCAGGGGTATTGTCGAGATTATCCCGACAGCAACAATAAGCAAAGAACATTCCGACCTGGGCTATCATCTAGTACACGTCGAGAGAGGAAAAAGCCATAAAGGCACCCCCATGGTTTAATCAAGAGGTGAAGATCCAAACGAAGATCCAAAAGAGAAAGAAAAGATCCAGAAAAGTGCCACGCTGACCCGATTTGCGTCAAGTGTGGAGAGCCTCATCCATCACGTAAATGCAAAAAGGACAAATATAGCCTAGCGATGTGCTGCAAGTGCGGAGGCGAGCATACAGCGAGTTTCCAAGGTTGTCCAGCCCGACCAGAGAACTCCTCGGCGAAGAATAATTCAACGCAACCTAAATCAAACATGGTCTTTTCAGGACCAAAAACAAATAAAAAGATTCCCCCATCAAACTTCGTGTGGGGGTTCCAGAGGAACACGGCTCCTCCCAAAACGCCCGATTCGCAAGTAAAAAATCTCTTCTCCGAACTTGTGGAGCACCTAACGGGTCAATTGGTCAGCCAAATTCAGGCCCAATTGACCGAGGACCTTCAGACCTCCCTTGGAGGGCTAAAAATCTAAGTCCACGGACAGTAGGCCTATAGAGCTTGAACTTCTCGGGTTTCCGGCCTGCATAAGATCCATTAATGACCGTCTTCACTAACCCATATATCCCGTCTACAAATGGCGGCTTTAACGGTCGTCGGCTCGGCATTTGGACGTGGACTAGTCCATATAATTTTCCGATGAGACTTAGTCATAATTTTCTAGTTAACCTTCGCGAAGTTTTCTGGACTTTGCTGCAAGCTCAATTCAAATATCGTCGAACCTGACCCTCCGGGAAAAGTTCGACGCTTCCAGGGGTAGAATTACACCCTAAAAGGGAAAAGTCAGGATCTGTCTCGGGGCAAGTTAATGCAAGATAGGTCAGGGCCTACGGGTCGACCTAAAAAACCAGAATGAAACAGAGGTTGATTACTTCAAGTGAAGGACACTCGAGCTTAAATGTTGAGCTCTTAAGGAACGAAACTGGTCTTAAGATTTGGATGCATTTTTTCCTCGTAGTAATCGAACGACACACAGTTCGTCTAGTCGTACTAACTGTATTTAAGAATACAGTTAATCATAATAAATTAAAATTTAGTTGATTATTTAGTGGATGTTTCTAATTGTTTATTTTTACTATCCCGTCGATTAATTCGTTTCTGTATAATTAGTTGTGCAAAAACGAATATGATATGAATATAGAGTAGACAGACTTTTTTTAATTAATTACACGACAGTTCCTAATAATAATTATATTGAGACTAAGAATATTATTCTTAATAATTCTTCTAGTTTGATACATCCTATGCTAGTAGATAGATGTTTGAGGATCCAAAGATTTAATGTTAAATAATAAATTTTCATCAGTTCATAAAAATACATGCACGAAAGGCATAGATATAGTAAATGCACTTACCAGAGAGAATATTGTATAAATTCCTGATATACTATACCAAGTACTGTTATTTGTTTTAATTAGATACATATTAATCCATACCATTAATATATCTATGGAGAACACCAGAATAACCAGAAGAAGTTGTTTTCCAAACAAGCTGTTAAACAACTCTGCAATTTTTGCTAGATCGATGTATAAGGTTCTTGCATTCGATATAATCTTCTTGGTATCCACAAAGCAATAACTTCCAGCTAACATATTGTTAATGTCCTTTAATTTATTTTTAAAATAGAGCATTATTAGTGTTACTAAAAAACTTATGATGGCGGAATGATAAAAAAAAATCGTGTAAGCTATAGATATTTGAATTGAGGTTACATGATAGTATTGAATAATGTTTACAACACCATAAATCATCACCATTAGACTGATAACGCAGAAAATAAAAGTTTCATTGTAAAAGAAGAATATTTTCCGGGGAATATTAAATAAAGCAATATTTTGATCACTTTCCAGTTTGTAGCAGAGTTGGAAGAATTTCTCCCAGTTATTTGCTTTACAATACGAGCCTAAAACACTGAATATCAAATTAATACTGGACAAGATCATGGCTATAACGAGTAGCACATCACCCATAAACATAGGCTCAGAATTAGCGAGATCCAAAAATGTTGTTACGACAGCTACGATGGTTGTAGGAGCGTAAATCGTTAACCCCCACAGAAAAAAATATATTTGGTGCTGAATTTTTTTGGATGCAAAGTTATAATTCGGTACTATAGCAAAAAATCTTAAACATTTGAAAATGTTGTTTAGAAAAAAGATGCTTTTCTTTTTCGATTGGACAAGTAACACCCTCTTTATTCTTGGAAACATTTGTGTAGACTGGTTAAAATATTAAATTGTTCAATTATAATTTAGTTCATTATATAATGGATGTTTCTAATTGTTTATTTTTGCCATCTTGTCGATTAATTCGTTTCTGTAAAATTAGTTGTCCAAAAACAAACATGATGTGAAAATAGAGTAGACCTTTTTTTAATTAATTAAATGTCAATTCTTAATGTTAATAAAATTATGACTAAGAGTATTATTCTTAATAATTATTCTAGTTTGATACGTTATATGCTATAGACGGACGTTTGTGAATCCTATGATTTAATGTTAAATCATAAATTTTCGTCAATTCATAAAAATACAGGCACAAAATGCATACAATACTAATTGCACTTACCAGAGAAAATACTGTATAAATTCCTCATATGTTATATCAAGTACTGTTTTTTGCTTTAATTAGATACATATTAATGCATACTATTAATATATCTATGGAGAATAACCAGAATATCCAGAAGAAGTTGCTTTCCAAACAAGCTGTTAAACAACTCTGTAATTTGTGCTAGATCGATGTATAAGTTTCTTTCATTCGATATAATGTTCTTGGTGTCCACAAAACAATAACTGCCAGCTAACATATTGTTAATATCTTTTAATTTATTTTTAAAATGTAGCATTATTCGTGTTAATAAAAAAACCACAATTTTTCTGGCTGTAACATTGTAATTCCGTACTATAGCAAAAAATCTTAAACATATGAAAATGTTGGTTAGACAAATAATGTTTCTGCTTTTAGATTGAACTAGTAACACCCTCTTTATTCTTGGAAAAATTTATGTAAATTGGTTAAAATACTAAATTGTTTGATTCAAATTTAGTTGATTATTTAGTGGATGTTTCTAATTGCTTATTTTTACTATCCTGTTGATTAACTCGTTTCTGTATAATTAGTTGTCTAAAAATAAATATAATATGAAATTGAGTAGATATTTTAAATTAATTACGCGTCGATTCTTAATATTAATAAAATTAAGAATAAGAGTATTAATCTTAATAATTCTTCTAGTCTGATACATTATATGCTATAGACGGACGTTTGTGGATCTGATGATTTAATGCTAAATTATAAATTTTCATTAGTTCATAAAAATACATGCACAAAAGGCATACATATTTTAAATGCACTTACCGGAGAAAATACTGTATAAATTCCTGATATACTATAGGGTAGTGTTATTTGTTTTAATTAGACACATATTAATCCATATCATTAGTATATCTATGGAGACTACTAGAATAACCAGAAATTACTTTCTAAACAAGCTATTAAATATAACAGTAATTTTTGCTAGACGATATATGTGTCTTGTATTCGAAATAATCTTGTTGGTATCCACAAAGCAATAACTTCCAGCTAATAATAGTTAAATTTGTTTTTAAAATACAGCATTATTCATGTTACTAAAAAACTTATGATGACGGATGATACAAAAATATAGTACAAGCTACAGAGATTTGAACTGGTGTTAGATCATAGTATTGAATAATGTTTACAACACCATAAATCATCAGCATTAAACTGATAACACAGAAAATAAAACTTTCATTATAAAAGAAGAATATTTTCTGGGGAATATTGAGTAAAGCAATATTTTTATCATATACAAACTTATAGCAGAGCTGGAAGAATTTCTTCTAGTTATTTGCTATAAAATACGAGCGTAAAACACTGAATATCAAACCGATACTGGACAAGATCATGGCTATAACGAACAGCACATCACCCATAAACATAGAATCAGGATTAACGAAATCTAAAAATCTTGTTAGATCAATCCCCAGAGAAAAAAAAATATTTGGTTCTGAATTTTTTGGGTTGCATAATTGTAGTTCGGTACTATAGCAAAAAATCTTACACATTTGAAAATGTTGTTTAGAAAAAAGATGCTTTTCTTTTTCGATTGGACAAGTAACACCCTCTTTATTCTTGGAAACATTCATGTAGACTGGTTAAAATATCAAATTGTTTACTTAGTATTTAGTTGATTATTTGATGGATGTTTCTAATTGCCTATTTTTACTATCCTGTCGATTAATTCGTTTTTGTATAATTAGTTGTCTAAAAACAAACATAATATGAATATAGAGTAGGTCTTTTTAAATGAATTACGCGCTGATTCTTGATATTAATAAAATTAAAACTAAGACTATTATTCTTAATAATTCTGATTCATTATATGCTACAGACAGACGTTTGTGGATCCAAAAATTTAATGTTAAATCATAAATTTTAATCAGTTCATAAAAATACACGCACAAAAGGCATACAATACTAATTGCACTTACCAGAGAAAAGACTGTATAAATTCCTGATATACTATACCAAGTACTGTTATTTGTTTTAATTAGATACATATTAATCCATACCATTAATATATCTATGGAGAATACCAGAATAACCAGAAGAAGTTGTTTTCCAAACAAACTGTTAAACAGCTCTGTAATTTTTGCTAGATCAATGTATAAGTGTCTTGCATTCAATATAATCTTCTTGGTATCCACAAAGCAATAACTTCCAGCTAACATATTGTTAATATCTTTAAATTTATTATTAAAATACAGCATTATTCGTGTTACTAAAAAGCTTATGATGACGGAATGATAAAAAAAGATCGTATAAGCTATAGATATTTGAACCGAGGTTACATCATAATATTGAATAATGTCTACAACACCATAAATCATCACCATTAGACTGATAATGCAAAAAATAAAACTTTCGTTATAAAAGAAGAATATTTTCCGGGGCATATTGAGTAAAGCAATATTTTGATCACTTTCAAGCTTGTAGCAGAGCTGGAAGAATTCCTCCCAATTATTTGCTTTAAAATACGAGCTTAAAACACTTAATATCAAATTAATACTGGACAAGATCATGACTAGAACGAACATCACATCACCCATAAACATAGAATCAGAATTAACGAGATCTAAAAATGTTGTTAGAACAGCTACGATGGTTGTGGGAGTGTAAATCGTCAAGCCCCAGAGAAAGAAATATATTTGGTGTTGAATTTTTCTGGATGCAAAGTTATAATTCGGTACTATAGCAAAAAATCTTAAACATTTGAAAATGTTGGTTAAAAAGAAGATGCTTTTCTTTTTTGATTGGACTACTAACACCCTCTTTATTCTTGGAAACATGTGTATAGACTGGTTAAGATATTAAATTGTTCAATTATAAATTAGTTCATTATATAATGGATGTTTCTATTTGCTTATTTTTTTTATCTCGTCTATCAATTCGTTTCTGTATAATTAGTTGTCTAAAAACGAGCATGACATGAAAATAGAGTTGGCATGTGTTAATTAATTACGCGTTAATTCTTAATCTTAATAAAATTAAAACTAAGAGTATTATACCTAATAATTCTTCCAGTCTGATACGTTATATGTCAGAGATGCATGTTTGTGGATCCAAATATTTAATGTGAAATTAGTGGTTAAACTATTAGAAGTTCACAATTTATTTCTCAGCCTCTACAGTTTCATAACGGTAGAACATCTGTCTGTAAATATTAAACCGAAATTTGCCCATAGATGGCCCTAGCTGGTAATGCGGTTACCACCAAATCTCGTCATTGGCGCCATTTCCTTGTTGATATCTGACAAATATTTTTAACTCACAATACTGATCAAGTTTCATACAACAGCATAGTTTGTAATAGCATTGAACAAGTCGAATTTTGCGCCTGGAAACTATGATTTGCGGACAGAATTGATTTTCTGTTATCATTTGAAGAAAACTGCTGCAGAATTGCATCGAATAGTTGTCGAAGCTTACGGTGAGCATGGTCTTGGCAAATCGCAGTGCAATGAGTGGTTTAAAAAATTGAAAGGTGGCGATTCGAAGACTACCGAAAGAATTTGAATACAGTAAATTGCAAGCATTGTTGGAAGCATTGTTGCATTGAGGCATTGTTGCACAATAACTCGCAGATCAATTAAATGTAACACGAGAAGCTCTATACCTTTGAAAGCCATGGGAAAAATCCAGAAGATAGGAAAATGGGCTCCATATGAACTCAATGAAAGGTAACAGGAAAACCGAAAAAACACTTGGGAAATGCGCCAGGTACAAAAAAAAAGTTATTTCTTTATCGAATTGTGACTGACGATGAAAGTGGATTTATTTTAGGCATCCTAAGCGTAAAAGATTATGGTTACCTCCAGGCGATCCATCGACATCGACTGCAAGACCAAATCGCTATGGACGGAAGACAATGCTCTGTGTTTGGTGGGATCGGAAGGGTGTGATCTATTATTAGCTGCTAAAATCTAGCGAAACCATTAATACTGAATGCTACCGACAACAAATGATCGATTTGATGATTCAAAGCTTGATAGCTTTGCGTGAAAAATGACTAGAATATCAAAAAAGGCAACATCAAGTTATTTGGCTTCATGATAATGAGAAAACTTCAATGGAGTTATATCGCCTGATCTTGTTGGCCATGTAACATCGGCATTTCTTGAGATTACACGGTGCTGTTTTCAACGTTAAACTCATATATCTTTACGTAAAGATATGGCGCAGGAAATTATGTAAAAATATGGCAATTTGGAAAGTAATCGTATATGAAAAATCTTATACTTATGAAAGTTACAGGAAAATTTCATTTGTAGATGGTCAAAGAGTACTGAAATTGGTGTGATTAAAAGCTTTCCACTCAAAAAAACTTCTTTTATTTGGGAAATCTCTGGCTGGTCGTGCATAATACATAGTTATCATATGGATTTATTTATATTTGCAAATATTATTAAATCAAGAGTCTAATGTGGTGGTTTGTAAACATGTATCGCATCGTTATTACTAATTTAAATTACTGAAAACCTTAATTAAAGCAATAATGTAGTATGGGCCGATTATTTTTTGAAAATATTGTTAATAGAGTTTAGTGTGATGGTTTGAAGAATTAGTGTGGTTTTAAAATTATTACAAACTTTAATGAAAATATTAAAAATATTATAAAAACAAATATGTATATAAAATTGTAATGTAGTTTACATAATATAATCTACTGTAATATATTATCCATATTATTCTCGCTGGGGAAAGTCTTATTATATTTAAGAGTGTATTCAAAAACATTGTTTCACTTCATGAGGATAAAAATATAAAATTAATTAAACCGCCTTCGATACTTTTTTGAACTGCTCGACGCACGGTTCGCTAACCATGCTAGCATCATCAGGAGATGATTTAATCTGATGATTTGAGATTAAATCATCTCCTGATGATGCTAATATGATTAGCGAAACGTGCGTCGAGCAGTTCAAAAAAGTGTTTTGGTGTTTAGTGGTAAATCTCTTCAAGTTTACACATTACTGAACTAAATTAGTGACCACCAATTTTTTTATTTTGCACTTAACCAATAATAATTTTGACAGTATATATATACAGGTAGAAACCATTGACAACACTGACGTGAAAACACTTTACCATAATGACGTCAGAAACATGGCAGCCAATCGCGGTATGTTCATAGGTACGTAATTTTTTAAGTTTTATAAATTTTAGTTCATTCATAATTAATTGTATATATATATATATATATATATATATATATATATATATATATATATATATATATATATATATATATATATATTACTATTTTATTTTTATTATATACATATATATTTTGACATTGCTACGCTTAATATACGGACAATGAAAACGGAGACCCGACTGCAAGGACTGTTAACCAAACTTGACAACGTGATTTTTTAAGTTTTATAAATTTTAGTTCATTCATAATTAATTGTATATATATATATATATATATATATATATATATATATATATATATATATATATATATATATATATATATATATATATATATATATATATATGTTTTTTATTATTCATCCATAATAAAATTTGTACGTCTGCAAAATACATAACAGCCAAACCTAATCCATCACAAATGTCATGAAAAATAAATGCCACCAAAACAAAATGATAGCGAGCTATTTACCCTACACTTTATACATGGTTCGTCACAAGTGTTAAAGTGTAGTTTTGTCAATTATAAATATTTGTATTTAATATTTTTAGACAATGTTGAAAATATATTATGTTTTATGAAAAATTGGCGCGATGGTAATGTCAAGTCTTCCTATGAATGTGAGTGTGTGGAATTAGCTGTCATTCCCGTCGAAGCTCTGACTTCATTGTGTTCAAACTCTCATATTTTTTGTTGATACCTTAGCCTCCAAAAAGGACTATATAGAGAAGTCCATTGGAGTCAAGACTGGTGAGTATGGAGGCCATTGTAGCGAACAAATGAACTGTGGAATGTGATTGTCCAAATTGTCGCTGGACTTGCCTTTCAACCACACTATTTATAGAGTCGTGTTGCCTTTTCTATCGGTGTTAAATCTTCTAATTTTTGTATCTTGTAAGGCTTCAACTTAAGTTCATATTACAGTATGCGGCGTACGCTTGAGTCGGACGTGTTCAGCTCCGTAGTTAATTTTGCTGCACTCTGACTTGGATTTCTTTCAGTTCGTGCCTTTAGCTTTCGAAGCATTTCTGGTAGCATTTGCGATGCTACCAGTATCATTTTAACGTTTAATGGTTCGATGCACAAACACTTTATTAACATGTAATTGCCGTAGCTCCCGAACAATACCAGGTTGCGATATTCCTGCCGAATACAGAGCAATCACACTATTATGTTTGAATTTCTTTAAGAATATTTGTTTTCAATTACGACGTAGAACGACATGCTTTCGTACACTTGTTATAAAGTAAAATCTATCAAATTTTGAGAGCGTTGTGATTAACTGTTCGGAAGCTACAGCAGCGTGAAGTTGGTAACACTTCCTGTAATGAAGTAGAAATTAGAGGAATTAGAATCGCAAGTTATATTCGAATTTTATTAATATTATAGGGATATATAAAAACTTACTACCGAATAAAGCGTGTAAATTCCTGAGAGGCTGTGGAAAATATCACTATCTGTTGTGTTCAGACACCTGTTAACCTATCTTATTAGAATGTCGATGGAGAACACCAATATTATTAGGAACAGTTGTTTTCCAAATAGATCATTAAATATATCTACAATGTTCACTAAATCATCGTATATATGTCTTGCTGTAAATGTCATTTTGTTTGAATCTACAGAATAATAACTCCTGAGTAACATCTTATCGATATCTTCGAATTTGTTTTGAAAGAACAACGTTATATACTTTACTAAAAAGCTGGTAACAACAGAATGGTAGGAAAAAAGTATATAGATCAGAGACACAATAATTGTCGTTATTTCCGCAAATACAGTTGTACTTATAGCACCAAAAATTATCTACTATATATAAGATATAGAAAACAAACGTTTGATTGAAAATAAACCATATATTGTGGGGAATATCGAAAAATACCAAACTATGATCATTATCAAGTTTGTAGCAGAGTTGAAAGAACTTTTCCCATCTAACTGCTTTTAGATGGGACTCCAAGATGTTCGATAAAAAATTAATTCCATACGATATATTTGTCAATATTGTGAGTACATCACCCATGAATACTTTCGACCATAGAAAGGCAGAAAATGATGTCATATGTGCTGTAAGAAACAGGCTAATAAATATCGTTAACGCCCATAAGAGATAGTAAAATTGATGTTCTACTCTTCTGTTTTGAAAGTTATAATTCGGTATTATAGCGAAGAATCTTAATAATTTGAAAATGTCAGCTAAAAAAATTATATTTTTCTTCTTTGCTTTGACAAATAAACTATTTTGTATTTTTCGGTACATTGATGTTTATTGTGGAAAGAGCAAGACGACAAATAAAGGGTGAGTTCGTTATAAAATGAATGTTCATAAAAGGCTAAAAGTTTAATCTAAAATTGTCATCATTTCGTTAAATATTGAGTAAGCTTTCAATAATATTATAAATATATGGAGTTCAACTTATTCTTCTTTTATGATCAAAAAGTTAGCTGACTTTTTGTATAAAATATAAAATATACATTTATTCATTCAGATTTATTATGTCTTCTTCAAAGTAATCCCCTCTCACTCCGTACATTCGACCGTTTTTTTTTTCAGTCTTCGCAACAGTTTTTATATTCGACTTCTTCCATTCCCTTCAAAGCGGTCAGGAAAAGTTCCCTTAAATTCACATTGTGTGGCAATAAACGAAATTTTTGTAATGTACATTAGACCAATTTCACCGAGCACTCTTATCGGGTATTTATCCATAATAAAACTTGTTTCATTAGCAAAAAATGTTTTCATTAGCAAGTTTACTGGTGTGGAAATTAATCTTAATTTTTCAGAGATGGCGTTGGAAATAAAGGTCCGTTCACAGTCTAATCTCTTATGTCAATTTTTTTGCTACGACAGTACTTTTCAACATGTCATTGATGTTAAAACGATTTCGAGTTAACGTCCTATTTTTTCCGAGTTTTGAGCCAACTGAAGAACATTTGCGGCACATACTACTTTTCTTGTTCAATAAAGAGAAAAGAGGTAACTGAAAGCCGTTGTATACTTGCGGAAACTTACGGTGATAATGTCCCAACGCCAGATGTTTGTGGGCGTTGGTTTAGAAGATTAAAAATTGCTAATTTTGAATTGAAAGACAAAGAACGTTCAAGTCAACCTAAAAAATGTGAAGATGCCGAATTGTAAGCATTGTTGGAAGAAGCCGATATGTGAACTCAACAAGAAATGACAGATTAAATGTTGGTCGCCTAACCATTTGTGATCGTTTGCATGCCATGGGAAAGGTCCAGAAAGTAGAAAATTGACTACCACATCAAATCAGATTTGATCCAGGACAACCGTCAACATCGATGGCAAGACCGAATCGCTTTGGAAGAACACAATGCTTTTCATGCTTCTAAATGTTTCTGAAACCAGGCGAAACCATTCGCTACCGTCTCAAATGATCAATTTGAACAATACTTTGATTAAAAAGCGACCAGAATGGACTACAAGACACGGAAAAATGATTATGCAGCACGACAATGCCCCATCACACATAGGAAACGAGGTCAGAGACATCATTTCTGCATTTGGCTGGGAACTCTTACCCCATCTGCGGTACTCACCAGACTTGGCGCCTTCCGACTACTACTTGTTTTTATCGATGTCTCACACACTTTCCATGAAACACCTCAACAATTATGGTGATGTCGAAAAATGGCTTGATGACTGAACCACCTCAAAAGATGTACGGTTTTTCTGAGATAGCATCCACAAATTGCCAGAGAGATAGAAAAAAATGTACAGCTAGCGATGGCACATAATTTGAATAAACTATTTTTTACCTTTCTCTCAAATTAAATGTGTTTTTTAAGAAAAAAAAAGAATTATTAACCGCCACCCTTGGTATAAAAACTTTCCATCGAATAAACTGTAAATTGTTGAAATACTGTAGAATGTATCATTATCTGCTTTGCTCAGATATATACCAACCGATGTTATTAGAATATCGATGAAGAATACAAATATTTCACTGGGGAACAGCAATTTTGTTGATTTGGATCTGTGATTTGTTTTTGACTAATTTTTCATCTCTGAATTCAAAAATATTCACAGTTTTTCTCTATCACGTCAAGTTCTTAAGCTACAGCATACCCCTCATTTTACCTTAAAAATCTACATACGAAAGGAAATAAGGCGAGATCTGACCAAATAGATTAGAATATTTTATTCATACAGATGTTAACATATTATTAAAAGTTAAATTGTGTTTATACAAAAAATAAAAGATATTATGGTAAAAATTTCTTCTTATAGCTTTTCCTGGAGTGTTCAGTTTGGGGACATTCTCGCTTGATGCTCCAACAGTAGTCAGCCATCATACTTACATCCCATCTACCTTGATACCGCGCTTCCATAACCTTTAGATCTTGGTGGAATCGCTCGCCCTGTTCATCACTAACAGCACCAAGATTTTCTGGAAAGTTAGCAAGATGACTATGTAAGAAATGCAGTTTGATGCTCATGTTGCAACCAAGCTTTTTAAAGCTCTCCAAGAGTTGTTGAACAATTTCGATGTAATTCGGGGCACGTGTGTTTCCAAGAAAGTATTTAACAATATTTTTAAAAGCCAACCAAGTTTCTTTCAAGTTCGGTTATTGTTTCAGTGAAATTTTCATCTTTAACGAGTTGCAGAATCTGTGGACCATCAAACACAACCAGCCTTTATCTTTTCATATGACAGGCTAGGGAATGCCGAAATGATATACTTAAAGCAGTCTACTTCAATTGATTGAAAGCCTTAACAAATTGCTTCATGAGACCTAGTTTTATATGCAAAGGCGGAAATACAATTTTTTTTCTGTTGCAATTGCACTCAATGCTTCTCACGAGCTCTGCTGTCCCATATGCACAAAAAACAGGGATGCTTGGTATACCCGCGTAGCTGGTCAAGAAGGAAACAGACCATTTTAAGGTCAACACAGATGATCGATTGGTGCATGTTATATTGCAACAACTCAATGACTTTCTTTATGTCGTCATTTCTTCACGCAAAGAAACTGAATGACCTATTGGGACATTATATAGGAGAACACACTTCAAGCTAAGCTTTGAGCTATCTATAAACAATCGCTATTCAATTGCGTTATAGTTAGAAATGGCCAATTCTTTCATTAAACCTTCTACTTTCTGGCAATATACAAATCCGTCATTATTTCTGAAGTACTGCCTAAATTCACTTTCTCTGGATCGATAGTAAGTGATTCTCTGATAGTCTGTGATTTGCCAAGCTTAGTCGGATACGCAACAACTGTAGAGAAAAAACTTGACGTGATAGAAAAAAAACTAAATAAAGTTTTGGAATTAGCATGTCAATTTACGTATAAAAAAGCTTAAATATCGAACTCAACAGAAATTATTTTTCAAATTGTTTCCCAGTGTTATCAGAAAAAATTGTTTTCCAAATAGATCATTAAATATGTCTACCTATAAAGTAGTAAAATAACTATATAATATATTACATTTTAAAGTTTCATTCTTCATATGAACATATGTGTTCATATGAAGTTTCAAGTCGATCTGGCAATTCATTCGCACAAAAACAACATCTTAATGTAAACGTATCAGTATTATTTTTTAAAATGCAAAATATTGAAAATCGTGCAGTGATTACATTCTGACCAAAATATTTTAAATTAAAAAAAAGTTTTAATTGCAATGGAAATTCCTAGTGAAATGGCAAATGTATCATGGGAGTTTGCTTCTTCAAAAACAATGGTTTGTAAATGGGCAGGTGGGTTTCAACGTGATTCTACAAGCCTGGAAGATGATCCTTGTTCTGGACATCCAGTAAGTGCAACTGCTGAACAAATAATTAATTATTTCAACTGAACGGGTCTTTTATATATTTTGAAAAAGGAATTGGGCTTGAGAAAGCTCTGCTGCAAGATGAGTGCCGCATTTGTTCAATTCTGATCAAAAGCGACTTCGATTACATATTTCTAACCAACATTTGGATCTTTTTCGAAAGAATAAAAATAATTTTAGTCGTTTTGAAACAATGGATGATAGTTGGGTTGGTTATGATCCTGAACTATGACAACATACCGCAGAGCGCTCAATCCGCTCTCCGGGTTGTTCAGCCTCGAAGCCGCCAAACTTGTCAAAATCGACTAAAAATGTTAGGGCATCAATTTTTTCATACATGTTCACAACGGCTGTAGTCAAGCAGTGAAGCCAAAGAGAGAATGGCAGAAAAAAAGTATATTGGTCAGAGATACAATAATCGTTGATACAAAATCAGTTATAATTAAAAGAAAGAAAATGAAAAACAAAGTAAAATAATTTTCTTCTTTTAATACACATTGTCCTTAAAGAAATACACATTGTCTCCAATGCTTTTTATAACTGTTCTTGAATTTGGTAAATAGTGATACTACAGGTACAATAACCAATGGAAAAAATTCAACCTGCTGCTGTTTACAGACTAACGGAAATGAAGATCATGATGCAAGAAGTTATCTGTAGTATGCAGGAGAGGCGATTTGAGGATAATACACGAAATAAGAGTCAACGGCCGTAATTCAACATCTGAAAATATTTTCAATCAATGCGTGCTCCCCGTTTTCAATTATGGAATGGAGATTTGCATTCTAATCTCAACATCAACATACAAATTGAGGGTTGCGAAGAGACGTATGGAAAGGTCAATGCTCGGTATATCCCTGATAGATAGACTATTCAATGAAGCTGTACGCCTAGGTACCGTTATCACGGACGTTAAAATAGAAATGTGTAAAACACATCGCCACGATGAGAGATACAAGATGGACACGTAAATTGATGGACTGGAGGCCAGGGCAGTAGCTGATGACCGATAATATCAGAGAAGTGTCAAATGACTGGCTCGGAATGGAGGAAGGAAAGCTCAGAATGGAGAGAGGAGGCCTCCTAGGGGAGGCTCATGGACATTTGACATGGCTGTCTTGTTTTATCAATTCGCGTACAGTGTCGATGTTTTCTGGCACAACAACCGATTTTGGACGACCTTCTTTAAATTCGTTCGTGAGCGAATGATGGCCACGATTAAATTCACTAAATTAGTGATATACAGTGGTTTTAGATGGTGCGTCGTCGCCAAAAGTCGGAGCAAGTTGGTTGATTCATTGTTGTTGAGATAATCCACTCCAAAAGTCGTTGTAAATCATCGCACGAAAATTCTCGTATACAATCAATAATGTCAAATTTTACGATGTATATGTTACGAAGTTACTATTGACGAATAGCTAATTGGATTCAGGGCAACTGCCTTTTTTGCATGCACATACCTTTCAAATCTGACAAATATGGTATAACGCTTGTGCTATGTGACAATTTGACGCAATACATGATTGACACTACCCTATATTTGGAGAAAGATACAGTTCCTACTAATACACCAGGTGTAACATTTTTTGTAAAAACATTGAAACGGAGAATAGCTAATTCAAATCGAAACGTCACTATGGATAATTGATGTACAAGTATTCATCTAGCTGAGCCATTTCTGCAAAAAGACTGCCTGCCTTATCATGGTACGGACGATAAAGTAAAACAAGAAACAATTTCCCAAAGATTTCACCGACGTAAATTTTTATGGCCGGGAGGTGAATTCATCTTTATTTTTTTACCATACAAATATGACAGCATTGTTACGTAAGACCAAACTTAATAACGTGGTACTGGTTTTTTATCTGCTCATTAGATGGGAGTATAGAGAGCAAACAACTTACTTCAGGAAGAGAACTTTCTGTAATAATAAGCGACTACAACCGAACAAAAGGAGCTGTGGACACCTTCGCCCAGATATGTCACCACGTGAATTGTGGTAGAAAAACAAAGAGGTGGCCTCTTTATATTTTTTATAATATGCTGAATATCGCCAGTGTCAGCTCCAAGGTCATATATGTTCACAACTGCTGTAGTCAATCAGTTAAGCCAAAGACAAAACATCATTACATAATTTCTCTCCATTCTCAATTGGCGCGTGAGTTTCAGCTTAGAAGACTATCAATACCAACACTGAGAAACCAAATTTTCCTGAGAAAGCAAAAACCTTCCTGAGAAAGCAAATTGAGAAAGATATTGGCCTTCACGTAGGCAGATTCCATGAACGATCAAACCTCGACTTTATTGAAGCTTGTCTCCTATACGTCCAGAGCATAATGCAGTCTCTGTTCATATAAAAAGAGAAGGAAAACCTTCATAGCTTACAAGAGGTGTAATTCTTTTACATGTGGTGAGCATTTTGTAGAAATCTGCCTAAACTGTGGTTGTTAACCCTTGATAGTAGATCAAAAATAATTGCTTTTCTACCTCATTTTTTAATACATAATATTTTACTATTTCATCCAAGATTTTAATAAGCAAGATTATAAATTTTTAAAGTTTAAGTGATCATTATGTTTATGTACTATTTGAAAATATGTGCCAATTAGACTCATGGTTACCGATAAAGAGGTAAATAAAATGGTTACCGTTCTATGATTAAAAAAGCAATTTGGAGTTTAGTGAAAAATCTCTTCGAGCTTACTAAAACTATAGAGATATATAAAAAACTTACCAGTGAATAAATTGTGAAAATTGCTGAAATGCTATAGAATTTCTCATTATCTGCTTTGTTCAGACATATACTAACCCATGTTATTAGAATATGGATGGAGAACTGGAATATCATCAGAAAAAGTTGTTTTCCAAATAGATCATTAAATATGTCAACAACTATTACTAATTCACCGTATAAATGTCTTGATATAGATATTATTTTCTTTGAATCTACAGAATAATAACTCCCAAGTAATATCTTATTGATATCTTCGAATTTGTTTTCAAAGTACAAAGTTATATATGTTACTAAAAAGCTGGTAACAACAGAATGGTAAAAAAAAATTATATAAATTGCAGACAAAATAATCGTTATTGTTCCCGAAAATATAGTCAGAACAAATAAAATTATCACTATTATATTCAAGATACAGAAAACAAACGTTTGATTGAAAATAAACCAGATATTATGGGGAGCATCAAACAATACCAAACTGTGATCATTATCAAGTTTGTTGCAGAGTTGAAGGAACTTTTCCCATCTAATTGCTTTAAAATGCGACTCCAAGACGCTCAATACAAAATTGATTCCAGACAAAATACTTGTCAGTAATGTGAGAATATCACCCATGAACGCTTTCGACCATAGAAAGGCAGAAGATGATTTTAGAATTGCTGTAAGGAACAGGCTAATGAATATCGTTAACGGCCATAAGAGATAGTATAACTGATGTTCTACTCTTCTGTTTTGAAAATTGTAATTTGGTACTATAGCGAAGAATCTTAACAATTTAAAAATGTCAGCTAAAAAAATGATATTTTTCTTCTTTGATTTAATAAGTAAACTGTTCTTTATTTTTCGGTACATTGATGTTTGCTGTAGAAAGAACAAGACGCCAAATAAAACGACAATTCATTATGAAATGAATGTTCATAACAGGATAAAAGCTAATTTTGAAATTGACAGTGTTGTTTGGTCATATAATTAAGTCAATTTTGCCATCATTTCGTTAAATATTGAGTAGGCTTTCAATAATATTATAAATATATGGAGTTCCAGTTATACTATAATGATGAAAAAAAAATTAGAAGCTCTATAGGCCTTGTAGGCCTAGGACTAGTTACAGTTTATTATTAAACTATATACATTTTATAACATTGTACAGGCAATTTTTAAATACATACTCATTTCTTCGATCTTTCCATTTAACTTCCCATTATATCCTCCATTCCTTTCTATTTAACATTTTCTCCTTTCAGTTCCTGACATTTATACTTATTAAATCTTCTGTTACATTATTATACCATCTTTTCCTTGGTCTTCCTTTCCTCCTTTTATTTATCGGGCCTTTGTACAGGGCTAGTTTTGGTATCCTTTCTCCACCCAACCGCTCAACATGTCTCAGCCACCTCACTCTGTGGACTTTTATGTACGCCTGATGCATGATTCGTTGTATAGTTTTTTGACTTCCTTATTTGTTTTTGCTTCTCCAACCTTCGTTTGTATATCTTCCTCCATCAATTGCTCTTAGTATCTTTCTTTTTTTGATTGATTGCGCGGTTGGCTCTTGGTGAAACATAGTAACAATGATAATAATTAAAACACTTGGTATTTGTTTCACAATATATTCAAGATATTCTCTAACATGTTTCGGCCTCGCGACCATTCTCAAAGAAACTAGTTTATACATAACTCTCTTTGAGAATGGTCGCGAGGCCGAAACATGTTAGAGAATATCTTGAATATATTGTGAAACAAATACCAAGTGTTTTAATTATTATCATCTTTCTTTTTCATCTGTCTACAACTTCTTCATCCGATTTCTTTAGTCTTCAAGTTTTGCTGACTCACCTTCCTCTTCATCATGTTATCAAACTTCCGTCTTTTTTGTCAGCTGTGGCTATACTGGCCTTCAATTCCACATCTTTTTTTCTTTTTGGTTTATGACCACTTCCAGATATACAAAATTCCTTATTTTCTCTCAAACGTATGTTCTTTTCCTTTATAGTTTGACATTTTTTGAAAGTTTATTACAAATTTACACAGTGTATACACTTATCTTATATTTATAACATGTAGTTTAAATTTCTTTCAAAGCAAATATTTTGTCCGTACTGATCTATTGTTTAATCTGCCTCTGACGAGGGTTATTATTTATATATCCCGAATAATAAATATAAACAAATATTTATTATTGAAAATGGTTTCATTGCTTTCAAAATGTCCTCCAATTGAACCAATTTCCATTGCATTTTTTCCATTCCGATTGTGGTATCTCCAAAATATGCATTTTGAACGCATCAACTGCATCTTCTAGCACCGAAAATCGTTGACCGCGTAGTTTACGGACTTCACGGACTGGAACAAAAAGAAACTACTGGGTGCCAAACCAGGACTATATGGTGGATGACCCATCAATTCGATGTTTTGAGCGGTCAAATATTGAGTTGTTCGGTTCAATGTGTGAGAGCTCTTGTTGTCATCGTGAAGAATGATCCTGGGTAACTGGTTATGTTTTCTTATTTCTTCAAAGACTTCTGACAAACAAATGGTTGTGTACCATTCTGCGATTCTCTAGTGGTACTGTAGTCACGTGCTCATTTATTAAAAAAAAACAGGCGACGAATTGCTTAGAAGTGCTTCTAGTGCGAACAACTTTTGTTGGATTTGGCTCATTGTGAAAGACCACTACTGTCGACTGCTATTTACTTTCGGGCTCGTATTCATAGATCCAAAATTCGTCACCTTTATTGTAGATGTTATACATGACTTTTGATGTACAACGATTGTATTTTTTGAGCATTTCTCTGCACCAATCGACACGAGTCTTTTTTTGAGCTACTGTGAAATATGGAATCCAATGCAGACAACTCTCTTTCTGCCGCTAAATGTTCATGCAAAATCGTATATATGCTTGTCGTACTAATGCCCAGGAATGCCTGAATCTCACGATATGTCACTTGACGATCTTGCTTTATCAGTTCGCGCACAGTATCGATGTTTTCTGGCACAAAAACTGATTATGGATCATCTTCTTTAAATTCATCCATGAACGAACGACGGCCACGATTAAATTCACTAAATCAATAATATACAGTGGTTTTAGATGATGCTTCAATCGCCAAAAGTCGAAGTGAGTTGTTCAATGTATTGTTGTTGAGATAATGCACGTCAAAAGTCGTAGTAAATCATCTCTCGAGAATTCTCGTATATAGTCAATAATGTTAAATTTGACGATTTATATGTCAGATGGCGTCTAACAACATTGTTGTCAATTCCGGAGACATAAATAGCCACCCTTCTACAAATGAAGAAATTTCAATCCAGTGTGAACGTCACTCAGGAGGCGCTTCGAACTCTACTGTGTGTTTTAATTTTAGCTGCGGCTTTGAAGTCAAACCACTTATCAACAGAGACTCTTTTCAATACATCACTCAGCGGGCCACTATTTGGAAACACTATGTCCAAAAATTGTTTTAGTTTTTTTGATTTGGTTGTTTGCGATTTGAGGAATAGAGAACGTAGCAGGTGTGGCGAACGCGTGTGCATCAGCTCCCGTGTTTAATCTATTGTTGTTGCGTCATCGCGAAAATTAATTGATAAACTTTGCTGCAGTATGTTTAATGTTGTGTGTACTAAAGTATTAATCATAGTAGCGCCTTGATTTGTCTTGTTAACCTCTTGCATTTTGGACATCGTGAGCACTAAACACTGACTTTTTTGCGATGCCGGCTTGTTGTACTGCGTGTTCAACTTCTGTTAGCCGCGCTAACCCAGGCATTTGTTGTAGTGGATACTGCTGTCGCGGTTTTCACTTAAAGTGCATTAAATTGCCAGTGGTTTTGGGTGAGTTGCCCGATGACTCGGGGGTGATTTGGTCCTGTAATGAATGTAGAAAATCGGACACTAGTGAATTATTGCGGGAGCTTCTCGCAAAGGTGAACTCAATCGTAAGAGATGTTTCGTCTGTGCAACAACAACAATCTGGTCTGACAGACTCAGTTAAGTTCTACGGTGATAAGATAGATGATTTCAACAAGCAGATGGAGCACTTTAAAAAGGTATCGAGAGGGTTTGATAATATTCAAAGTAAGTTGGTAGCTGTTAGGAAGGAGTGCGCCGACTTGCGAGCCAAGGTGGAGTCTGCGGAACAGCAGACACGGGAAAACAACATAGAGGTTTCCCGGTGTCCCGGAGGGGAGCGGGGAAAACGCCATAAATATAGAGATTGATAAAACTGATGTAGTAACCTGTCATAGAGTAATGCGTTTTCCACACAAAGACACTGGAAGACCTCTTTGTTGCAATATTTACAATTGCTGTAGGCCAATGACAAGACATAATTACAGGATTTCTCTCCATTCTCATTTGATCCGCGACTTTCAGATTAGAAGATTGTCAGTAACGACAATGCCAACCTTTCTGACAAAGCAGATTGAGAAATATATTGGCCTGGAATGTCAGCTAGATTTCATGAACAGTCAAACATCGACTTCTCTCCCATACGCCCAGAGCATACTGCAGCCATGGTTTATATAAAAAGAGAAGAAACACCTTCACAGCTTGCAATAATTGCAGTTCTCTCATATGTAGTGAGCACGCTGTAAAATTCTCTCTAAACTGTGGTTGTTAACTCGTGATAGTGGATCAAAAATAAATGCTTTTCTACCTCTATATTTTTTTTCTATAATACATAATATTTTACTATTTTTTCAAGTTTTAGTTTGTTCCTAAGATTTTAATAAGCCATAGTCATAGGTCATAGTTTTAATTTTAACCTTTGATTTTTTTATGGCTGTACAAAACTTATCTAAAACAAATTTTTTGTATTTTTAAACAATAAAAAATGTTCAAAAATATCATGTTTATATACTATTTGAAAATATGCGCCAATTTAAGTCATGATTACCGATAAAGAGTCAAATAAAATGGTTGCCATTCTAAGGTTAAAAAAAAGTGATTTGGAGTTTAGTTAAAAATCTCTTCGAGCTTACTATTAGTATAATATTTATAAATATATATAAAAAACTTACCAGCGAATAAACTGTGTAAATTGCTGAAATGTTATAGAATGCATCATTATCTGCTTTGTTCAGATATATGCTAACCCATGTTATTAGAATGTCGATGGAGAACTGGAATATCATCAGAAAAAGTTGTTTTCCAAATAGATCATTAAATATGTCAACAATGATTACTAATTCACCGTATAAATGCCTTGCTGTAGATGTTACTTTCTTTGAATCTACACAATAATAACTCCCAAGTAACATCTTATTGATATCTTCGAATTTGTTTTGAAAGTACAACGTTATATATGTTACTAAAAAGCTGGTAACAACAGAATGGTAAAAAAAAATTATATAGATTACAGACACAATAATTGTTGTCGTTCCCGCAAATATAGTTATAGTTAGAACAAAAAAACTTATCACTAATATATTTAAAATACAAAAAACAAACGTTTGATTGAAAATAAACCAGATATTATGGGGAACATCAAAAAATACCAAACTGTGATCATTATCAAGTTTGTAGCAGAGTTGAAAGAACTTTTCCCATCTAATTGCTTTAAAATGCGACTCCAAGACGCTTAATACAAAATTGATTCCAGACAAAATAGTTGTCAATATTGTGAGAATATCACCCATGAATACTTTCGACCATAGAAAGGCAGAAAATGATGTCATATATGCTGTAAGAAACAGGCTAATAAATATCGTTAAAGCCCATAAGAGATAATATAATTGATGTTCTACTCTTCTGTTTTGAAAATTGTAATTCGGTACTATAGCGAATAATCTTAACAATTTGAAAATGTCAGCTAAAAAAGTTATATTTTTCTTCTTTGATTTAATAAGTAAACTGTTCTTTATTTTTCGGTACATTGATGTTTGCTGTGGGAAGAACAAGACGCCAAATAAAACGGCAATTCATTATGAAATGGATGTTCATAACAGGATAAAAGCTTATTTTGAAATAGACGGTGTTGTTTGGTCATGTTATTACGTCAATATTGCCATCATTTCATTAAATATTGAATGGGCTTTCAATAATATAAAGCCCTAATCATATTATAAGGATCAAAACGTTTTTTTAGAGACTATAGATACTTTGTGGGCCTAGAACTTTTACAGTTTATTATTTAACTATTTACATACATTTTAGTTTTATAACATTGCACAAGCAATTTTTAAATATGTACTCATTTCTTTATTCTTTCGGTCTGACATCCCATACTATCCCACTTAACACTTTTAACTTCCAGTTTCTGACATTTATACTTCTTAAATCATCTTTTACATTATTTTACCGTCTTTTTCTGGTTCTCCCTATCCTCCTTTTATTTATCGAGCATTTGTCCTTTCTCTGCCCAACAGCTCAACATGTACCAGCCACCTCACTCTCTGTGCTTTTATGTACGCGCTGATGAATAGTTTCTTTATTTGTTCTGCTTTTGCAACCGTCGTTTGTATCCTTTCATCCATAGATTGCTCTTTATATATTTCATTCCCACCTGTCTACCACTTCTTTATCCACTTTCTTTAGTACCCAAGTTTGGCTGGCATATGTCACTGTGGGCCTTATTGCGATTTTGTATATTTTCACCTTCGTCTTCTTCAATATAAACTTTGACGTCATTAGTATCTTCAAACTTCCGTATTTTTTATTACCTTTGGCTATTCCTACTTTCAATTACACTTCTCCTTTTTCGTCTGTTTTTCTTCTCCTTTTTCGCTTTCATCTGTTTTTTTCTTATTTTGGAGGTCATTTGTAGCGTTTTTAACGACATCTTCACTTGGTCGGTCTAATATTACATGGTCATCTTTGACAGTGCAGTTTTCTATTTGGTTTTCCTCTAATCCATTCTGTAAAGTTTGGAATGCTCATTTCATCCTTGAATTGCTCTTTCCTGGTAGCTCGCCAACATTGCTTCTTCTGTTTTTATGTAGATACTTTTGCCTTGGAATCCCTTTCCATTCTTTTTGCTTCCTGATAAAACTAAGTTATTCCCTTTTTTTGAAATTTTTAATAATCGATTTTTTGCGTAAATTTCAACAAATTCATCGAGCTTTTTTTCGTGTATCTTTCCTTAATACAATTTGCACGTCTGCACTACGTAATATCCAAACCCAAATTGTCACGAATATTACAAAAATAAGAAATCAAAAGAAAATGGTAGCGTGCAACTTGCCCCACCCTTTCTCATAAAGCGCAAATTAAATAAGGAATATCTTTCATAAGTAATTCGCAAGTTTCCTTCGAATCTAAGTAATATTAGATTCAGTTTATTCGGTGGTAAGTTTATATATATATATATATATATATATATATATATATATATATATATATATATATATATATATATATATATATATATAAGTAATAAAAAATAAAATTAAAATATATATATATATATATATATATATATATATATATATATATATATATATATATATATATATATATTTATTTATTTATATATAGCGTTTTCTAACGACGCTCGTACCGGATTCTAGTCAGCACATTGCGACACCGAGTCACTGTACGGAAAGGCACCGTGCGATATGACGACTAAGCATCCAAAGTACTATAAATATTAGAATATTGTTTTGATTGATATTATTAATACCAAACCATTTTAATGTTAGTTACTATTGTCATTTACTAAAAAATAATCCATTCATTACTCTCTAATTCTATAATTGAAATAATTTTTTTTTAAGTGATTTTTGAAACTGAAATTATAACATATATATTCACATATATACGCCATCCGACGAGAAATCGGCGAAAAGTATGGATTTTGAGACCAGCAGTTGGGTGTCTGATGACACACACACACACATATATGTATATATATATATATATATATATATATATATATATATATATATATATATATATATATATATATATATATATATAACCGAATAAACTGAATAAACTGTATAAATTGCTGAAATGGTGTAGAATGTGTCATCAGCTACTAACCCATGTTATTTGAGTGTCGGCAGGTTCGTTCCTCGAAGTAATTTTCCCACAAATGTGTTTCTTCAATGAATCGATAGTTGCGTTTAGCTGCATGACATGTGGAGCCATTTTGTTGGCACTATATATATATATATATATATATATATATATATATATATATATATATATATATATATATATATATATATATATATATATATATATATATAATATATCCAAAAAAAAGATTGCTTCCAAAAGGAAAACGGACAATTAGCTCTAAATAACCAAGACAATTGCAAAGAACTTGCGAGATATTTTGAACAAATACTAAACTGTCCTGAGCCTTTAAACAAATTACCAACACTAAACCCTAAACAAACAAACCCAGATTCATTACCACCGAATGAAGATGAAATAATTAGGCAAATCAAGCGGCTTAAAAATGACAAAGCTTCTGGTGAAGATGGAATAACTGCTGAACTTTTGAAATCCGCTGGTCCAGGCACAATCAAGGAAATAACCAAAATTCTACAAGAAGTTTGGCGAACCGAACGGATTCCGGAAGATTGGAAAGATGCTCTAATCCATCCACTACACAAGAAAGGAGATAGAATGGATGTAAACAACTATAGAGGGATATCTCTTCTCCCAGTTTGTTACAAGATTCTATCTCAATGTCTACTAGAGAGAGCACAAGGACAGTTGGAACCTAAAATTGGCGAATATCAAGCAGGTTTTCGACCGGGCAGATCCTGCCCTGAACAGATCTTGAATCTAAAGTTGATCCTAAGACATCAAAAACTGTATAATAAAAATCTCGTCTGTACATTTGTGGATTTCAAGAAAGCATATGATTCTATAGACCGCGAATCTTTATTCCGAATCTTGAAAGAACAAGGACTAGATCTGAAAACGCTGGCAATTATTAAAGCAACATTAACTAACACAAGGTCAAAAGTTAAATTCATGGGTGACATCTCAGAGCCCTTCGAAATTAAAACTGGAGTGAGACAAGGGGATGGACTCTCGCCACTCTTATTTAACTGTGTTCTAGAAAAAGTAATACAGGAGTGGAGTGTTGGAGAACCAACATCAAAATTGATTGTCTGGCGTTTGCTGATGATCTAGCAATTTTGGCTCAAGATGTATTAACGGCACAGAAACAGATTGAAATTCCAAAAGAAATAGCAGAAAAGGTAGGACTCCAAATTTCCTTTGAAAAGACATAATACATGACCTGCCATTTCTGAACAGCATTGAACACCATTTCTAAAAACAAAATATGGTAACATCAGACGAGTCTCTCAGTTCAAATATTTGGGTGAAATAATCATGGAAAATGGGTTGGAAAAAGCGGCCAATAAGGGTAGATGTCAAAAAATGGAAACGGCATTGAGACTTACACAAAATATTTACAACAAAAAATGCCTATCTAAAAACACAAAACTGAAACATTACAACACAGTTATTAAGCCAGAATGTCTATATGCTGCAGAAACGCTCATTTTGAATAGAAAGAGAGACATCGAGGACATTGAAAAGAAGGAAAGAAAAATCATAAGAAAAATCCTAGGCCCCAAACAAATAAATACAACAACATACCGACTTCGAGAAAACCAAGAAATTAAACAATACACAGATATACATAGCGATATGAGAAAAAGAAGACTTAAGTTTTACGGACACATAAAACGGATGAATCCAAATAGGCTAACTAGACAAATAGTCGAATTTTATGAAAATAGGAGTAGAGCTAAAGTAGAAATAATTAAATAGATTGCTGCAATGAGATAAGATCAGCAAATATTACACAAAGTAAAATTCAGGATAGAGGCTGTTTCAGATACAAGGTTGACGTTTGGAAGGTTGGCCAGAGAGAAAAATGTAGGAAGACTGGAACAACTTGGTCTGACGAAAGAAAAAAAGCTCATAGAGCAAGAATGAAATTAGTATGGGCGCAAAAGAAGGCTAACAACAACAAACGCCTTTAATTGTACTTCGATATATATATATATATATATATATATATATATATATATATATATATATATATATATATATATATATATATATATCTATCTATCTATATATATAATCTCTATATATATATATATATATATATATATATATATATATATATATATATATATATATATATATATAACTTATCACCGAATGAACTGTATAAATTGCTGAAATGGTGTAGAATGTGTCATCAGCTACTAACCCATGTTATTTGAGTGTCGGCAGGTTCGTTCCTCGAAGTAATTTTCTCACAAATGTGTTTCCCCAATAAATCGATAGTTGCGTTGACAATGACATGTGGAGCCATTCTGTTGGCACTACACATGTCCTCCAGATCAGTACCATTGAAATTCGGAATTAAATAATCATTGATTATCGCTCTGTAACGATCCTCTTTAAAGGTAATGTGCTTTCCAGCTTGGTTTTTAAAGAAATACGGCCCAATGATGCCACCGGTGTACAATCCGCATTATACGGTACATTTTCCTGGATACAACGATAATTCTTGGATCAATTACGGATTATTATCACTTTGAATGGGACATCGTTTATTAACGCAACAATTTAGTTAAAAATGAGCTCCGGCACTGAAGAAAATTTTTCGGTTAAATTCTCGGCCAAGTTGCCATTGATTTTGAGCCCCTTCATCGAACGTACGAAGCAAGTGATGATCTTGCGACTTGGACAAGCTGGATCTTGTAAGGCACAAGACTAAGATCTTTACGCAATATTTGCTACTTATTCGAATAACATTTGGATCAACACTGCCAGCAACAGCGCCGATATTTTCTTCGGAACGTGCAGGTTTTGGCCTTGTTTTTGTTTTAATATCGAGCATCATGAAATGTTATCGAAATTTGTCAATAATTCTGCGAATACATCGCTCTGTGGCGCGGTAAAATTTACGAAGCGCTCTATAAGTTTAGTGTATAGAGAACTGATTTTGATAAAACATTTCGGCAATTTGCAAGAGTTGCTCTGATGTTAAACCAGTTTGCCAGACTGAACTGAATAATTTTGACACTGTCTTTGCAGCTCCTCTGGGTCTTGCGAAAGGAGAACGATATCATCTTCAAATCTAAGATGGTTTAAATTTGCACCATTGATCTTTACACCATCCTGTTCCCAATCCAGTTTACCGAATACTTCTTCAAGGTCAGCCGAGAAAAGAATAGGCGATATTGCGTCACCCTGCCGTACACCGCGTACTACATTAATTCCCACTTCAAGATCAGCAAGGTGAATTGTGGCTGTAGCCCCATCATATATCGATCCTAATAAGTCTACATATGCTTTATCTGCCCCTTGGCTAAGCAGTGCATATATTCGGTGGTCACTTCCAATATTAAAATTGTTAAGGATAGTACAATTGGTAAATATTGTTTTATCGTTGGTCATGATGTAGACAATTTCACTTATGAGCATGTATGTATATATATATATATATATATATATATATATATATATATATATATATATATATCTATATATATATATATATATATATATATATATATATATATATATATATATATCTATATATATATATATATATATATATATATATATATATATATATATATATATATATATATATATATATGTATATATATATACATACATGCAGATATCTATGTCAGTAAATAGGGCTTATAAGGCTTCCTAAAGCAAGGAACATTAAAGCATAAACAATATATGTTTTATGGAACAACTGTTTCCATCCAAAATCGGGGATAGCATAGAAAAATAACCGCAAAATTCAATTGATTCTTTAGGTAAGTAACATAATCTTTAAAGGTGTAACAACACCTCTTTCAACAACAGTTCGATTGAATGATTACTAATAATTTATAAACTACAAACTGTTATAGCGAATGTAGATCCTTCTGTCCATTTTCAAATTTTATAGAACATGTGCTACTGAAACTATAAGAGTTGTATCACTGAGTTTATTATAGGTGACGTCTCGAGTCAATCGTTTCTTAATGGCAATACTTCTATGTAGTTACAGAAAAAATTAACCTACAACCATGGTCCAGTATATATCTGGAAAGTACTGAAGTTGATAAAGTTTTAGAAGCTCACTACAAACGATATAACGTTTCAGCAGCACATGTTCTATGACATTTGAAGATTGTCAGAAGTATCTGCGCTCGATATAATCGTTTGTAGTTTATATATCGTTTGTAGTGAGTTTCTGAAACTTTATCAACTTCAGTACTTCCCAGACATAATCAGTACCATGGTTTATAGATTAATTTTTTCAGTAACTACATAAAACTACAGACAATTTCCAAGAATAGAATAAAAAAAAAATTGTGACTATAATAAACTACAAACAATTTAGTACTAATATCCTTACTATTTTTAGTATTATTAACAATACTTACTGCCTTGAACAATACCTATTGTTTTTCCTGCATAATTACGGACACTATAAAGCTTGTGACTTTAAAATAAATCGTCCGCATATATAACAAAACTTGTCCGCTGGATTTTTGCAAAATTGACTTAAACACTTGATTGTATTGTAAACGAAACAGAAACAAACTAAACTATAGAAAACAATTAAACTGCGGTTAAAAGTTCTTAGAATACTGAGGAAATACCCTCTATAGACGGTCTTGTGGTAATTGTCCAGGTACAAATCAGTTACAAATAATTTCAATAACCCCATGATAGAAAGGAGAAGCAGATACTTGAAAATGCAAAAAGAGCATTCTCATCAATATTACAAAAATCATGTCGACCTGTCATTCACACACGACCTTGTAATTCACAAGTTACCTTCGAATTTTACCTATATTAGAAATATCTAATAACTTACCAACGAATAAACTGTGTAAAATGCTGAAATACTGTAGAATACACCATTGTTGGTTTTACTCAGGTATATGCTAACCCATGTTATTAGAATGTCGAAGGAGAACTGGAATATCATCAGAAAAAGTTGTTTTCCAAATAGATCATTAAATATGTCAACAATGATTACTAATTCACCGTATAAATGCCTTGCTGTAGATGTTACTTTCTTTGAATCTACAGAATAATAACTTCCAAGTAACATCTTATCGATATCTTCGAATTTGTTTTGAAAGTATAACGTTATATATGTCACTAAAAAGCTGGTAACAACAGAATGGTAGAAAAAAAGTATATAGATCAGATACACAATAAGCGTTGTCTTGTCCGCAAATACAGTTATAGTTAAAACAGCAAAAATTATCATTACAACATTTAAGATACAGAAAACAAAAGTTTGATTGAAAATTAACCAGATATTATGGGAAACATCGAAAAAAACCAAACTGTGATCATTATCAAGTTTGTAGCAGAGTTGAAAGAACTTTTCCCATCTAGCTGCTTTAAAATGGGACTCCAAGATGCTCGATACAAAATTAATTCCAGATAATATGTTTATCAATATTATGAGAACATCATTTATAGACAGTTTCGACCAGAGAAATGAAGCAAATGACTTTATAACCGCTGTAAGGAATAGGCTAATAAATATCACAAACGCCCATAACAAATAATATAATTGATGTTCCACTCTTCTGTTTTGAAAATTATAATTCGGTACTATAGCAAAGAATCTTAAAAATTTGAAAATATCAGCTAAAAAAATTATACTTTTCTTCTTTGATTTGATAAGTAAACTATTCTTTATTTTTCGGTACATTGATGTTTACTGTCGAAAGACCAAGACATCAAATAAAATGGTCGTTCATTACGAAATGGATGTTCACAACAGGATAAAAGCTTATTCTGAAATTGACGGTGTTGTTTGGTCATATAATTAAGTCAATATTGCCCTCATTTCGTTAAATAGTAAGTGAACTTTCTATAATATTATAAATATGTGACGCCTTCGTTGCACTTTTATGATTAACAAGTAAGGTGACCTATTAAAGAAAAAACAATTTATTTTTCCAAATTTATTTTGTATTGATGTCTTGTATCGTCAAATAGTATTTCTTAAAATACTTTATTGACTAAAAACGACATTCACGAGTTGGTTTTTTCAATCGACGGAATAGGAAAAAGTCATACGGTGCAATATCTGGTACATAAGGGGCTTGAGGAATGGTATTTTTTCATTTTTAGCGAAAAAATTACGAATAATTTAAATAATTATTATTGCGATGTAATTCAAATGATATCGTAGTAATATTTACAGTGTCTCTAATACTTGATCGGCGATTACTCAGTTCAAGATTTCTGATTTTGGTAATATTTTCTTCATTAGTTGACGTGGAAGGTCTTCCAGAATGAGGTTCATCTTAAAGTGCTCTCTCTACTACCACTAAAGTCCTTGTATCACTTGTAAACATAATTTTTGATATAGCTTCATCGCCGTATTACTGGCTTAACATTTTTAAAGCATCAGCACAAGAAACTTCGTTTTAGCCAACATATATTGTATATTTTTGTTTGATAAATTATATATACAGGGTGTCCCGAAAGATCTTAGTTATTGTTCTATAGGTTTAACCTATATCTTTGACTGAATTTATTGGTTTGCTAGCGATTTCAAAATATACTTGCTTTTAATTGTTATTTAGGCTTTCGATACTATTTTCGACGTTATACTCATATATCTTTACATACGATACGGAGGTAACTCAAGATACTGAAACGTAACTTCAGCATGAAATATTAAAATTAGATTAGGGTTCCTTTTATTTTTTGCATTCGTTTTTATAACTTAACTTTATATAATAATAAATATATTTTTATTATTATTATTATTCACGTATAGGCCCTGGTGGACCACGCGAAGTACCATTAGAGGCGTTTGTTGTTGTTAGCCTTCCTTTGCGCCCATACTAATTTCATTCTTTCGCTATGAGCTTTTTTCCTTTCGTCAGACCAAGTTGTTCCAGTCTTTCTACATTTTTTTCTCTGGCCAACCTTCCAAACGTCAACCTTGTGTCTGAAACAGCCTCTATCCTGAATTTCACTTTGTGTAATATTTGCTGATCTTAGGTCCTCTTTAATTGCAGCAATCCATTTAATTATTTCTACTTTAGCTCTACTTCTATTTTCATAAAATTCGACTATTTGTCTAGTTAGCCTACTCGGATTCATCCGTTTGATGTGTCCGTAAAACTTAAGTCTTCTTTTTCTCATATCGCTTGTACATCTGTTTATTGTTTGATTTCTTGGTTTTCTCGAAGTCGGTATGTTGTTGTATTTATTTGTTTGGGGCCTAGGATTTTTCTTTCCTTCTTTTCAATGTCCTCGATGTCCCTGTTTCTATTCAAAGTGAGCATTTCTGCAGCATATAGACATTCTGGCTTAATAACTGTGTTGTAATGTCTCAGTTTTGTGTTTTTAGATAGGCATTTCTTGTTGTAAATATTTTGTGTAAGTTTGTGCTGTTTCTATTTTTTGACATCTACCCTTATTGGCCGCTTTTCCAACCCGTTTTCCATGATTATTTCACCCAAATATTTGAATTGAGAGACGCGTCTGATGTTACCATATTTTGTTTTTAGAAATGGTGTTCTTAGTCTGTTGGAGGTCATGTATTGTGTTTTTTCAAAGGAAATTTGGAGCCCTACATTATCCGCTGTTTCTTTTAGGATTTCAATCTGTTTCTGTGCCGTTAATACATCTTGAGCTAAAATTGCTAGATCATCAGCAAATGCCAGACTATCAATTTTGATGTTGGTTCTCCCCAGTTTAATGGGCTGGTCAATATTCAGGCCCGACTTTTTTCACGCCACTCCTGTATGACTTTTTCTAGAACACAGTTAAATAAGAGTGGCGAGAGTCTATCCCCTTGTCTCACTCCAGTTTTAATTTCGAAGGGCTCTGAGATGTCACCCATGAATTTAACTTTTGACCTTGTGTTAGTTAACGCTGCTTTAATAATTGCTAGCGTTTTCAGATCCTTGTTCTTTCAAGATTCGGAATAAAGATTCGCGGTCAATAGAATCATATGCTTTTTTGAAATCCACAAATGTACAGACGAGATTTTTATTGTACAGTTTTTGATGTCTTAGAATCAACTTCAGATTCAGGATCTGTTCAGGGCAGGATCTGCCCGGTCGAAAACCTGCTTGATATTCACCAATGTTTGGTTCTAACTGTCCCTGGGCTCTGTCTAGTAGACATTGAGATAGAATCTTGTAACAAACTGGGAGAAGAGATATCCCTCTATAGTTGTTTACATCCGTTCTATTTCCTTTCTTATGTGGTGGATGGATTAGAGCATCTTTCCAATTTTCCGGAATCCGTCGGTTCGCCAAACTTCTTGTAGAATTTTGGTTATTTCCTTGATTGTACCTGGACCAGCGGATTTCAAAAGTTCAGCAGTGATTCCATCTTCACCAGAAGCTTTGTCATTTTTAAGCCGCTTGATTTGCCCAATTATTTCATCTTCATTCGGTGGTAATGAATCTGGGTTTGTTTGTTTAGGGTTTAGTGTTGGTAATTTGTTTAAGGGCTCAGGACAGTTTAGTAGTTGTTCAAAATATTTCGCAAGTTCTTTGCAATTGTCTTGGTTATTTAGAACTAATTGTTCGTTTTTTTTTTTGGAAGCAAAGACTTTGCGGTTGATAGCCTGTTAATTTAGTTTTAAATGTTTTGTAAAAGTTTCGGATATTATTTTTTTGGAAATCTTTTTCTATTTCATTAAGTTGATTGTTTTCATATTTTCTTTTAGTTTGTCTAATTAGCTTCGATGTTTCTTTTCTTACTTCCAAAAATATGTTATAGTTTATTGCTGTTTTTTGACTGTTCCAATCTTTGAATGCTTTACTTCGGCTTAATACTGCTTGCTCGCAAACTTCATCCCACCACGGATGTTTTCTACGTTTTTGTAAAGGGACCAACTTTAAGGCCGTTTTAATAATTTTTTGTTTCAATTCTTGCCAGTTCTGTGCTGGTTGTTTATCAAGCTCTTCTATTAGGGTTGGTTTTATTTTCGTAGTTTCGTAGGGCAGTCTTTTTTGAATAAGTTTTCGAGGTTTTAAGCTAAGTTTGATTCTAGTCAAGTAGTGATCGTATGTTAGCTGCTTTCCTGACTTGAATATTCAAAATCTCTTGATAATTGGGGTACGAAATGGCATCATGGTCAATTTGAAATTCACCCATGTACGTGTTTGGGCACCTCCAGGTCTTTTGTTTTGTTATTTTCTTCTTAAAATGGGTTGACATTATTTTTAGATTAAACTGCGAACATAGTTCAACCAATCTTCTACCATTATGGTTAGTCCATTTATGAGCGGGAAAACTGCCGACTGTTTTCCTGTACTTTTTTTCTTTTCCTAGTTGGGCGTTGAAATCACCCAATAGGATTCTACATGGTTAGAGGGAATTTTAGAGATAGTCTTTTCCAGAATTTCCCAGGACTTATTTACTTTTTCAGGATTAGATTTATTTTCTTCGTTAACTGGAAGGTGTGCATTGATTAATGTATAGTTTTTGTTAGCACATTCGAGGGATAGTGTCATAAGTCGATTATTTACTGGCTGGACATTTGTTATAGAACCAAGAATGTTTCTTGAGACAGCGAAAGCAACACCGAGATGTGGTGTATTTTTGAGTATTCTTTTGTCCGTTTTACTTAGTCTGTAGTTGCCGAATTCCAAGGTGTTATCATCTGTCAATCTGGTTTTTTGCAAAGCTAAAATTTGGATTTTTTGCTGATTTAATGTTCGCCCCAATTCGTGTAGTTTTCCTGGACGCAGGAGAGAATTGATATTTACCGTTCCAAAGAAAGTTTTTGTTTTCGGTTTCAGACGTTGGCCAGAGGTCTCCGACTCCCTCTGAAAGATTTTGCGTTTAAGCCCGGACGCCCCAGAATCCGAAAGTCCGGTTGTACCAGCAAAGCTGGCAGAGGATTGTCTACCTCCTGGGGTAATTTTGTAATTACTAGAACGCTTTATCTTATACTTTGAATTAAAGGTTTGAACCATGACGGTTCAGAGGTTAAGACTGGAGGGGTTAGTTCCAGTATTTAAATATCAGCCGCACCACTGGTGAACAGACGCTGACCACTCAACCGCTTGATACAAGTCAGACGCTAAGTGGATTTAGTTTTTTTTATTATATAATTTTTTAAATATATTTTTAATATAACTTTTATATTATTTAGTTCATGTAGGGAAAATAAATTCACGTGCCAAATTTATAAGAAGGAATATTCTTGCGTGTCTGTAAAGAATCTACATGTAGCAACACAACCGAGGGTAGTAGCAATGAGAAAGTCCTACAGGATCGTTTATTCTGTAGGATACGAATGATAATATTCAAGAAAGCTCGAACAAAGATAAGAACAAAATTCGACTACCAATTTGAAAGGTAATGAAAAGGAATTTGTAGATGGTCGAAGAAATTTGTGTGATCAGTTGGATGAACATCAACTAGTTATATTAAGGACTTTTCCATGGAATCAAAATAAACCTCTGAAGGAGTATGCAAAAAAAGAGAAATAAAAAAGCAAACCTACTATCCAAACAAAAAGTTTTGTAAACTTCAATGAAAGCAATCAAACTATTATGCAATTACACAAATATGTATATACTTTTGGGTAGTGACTGTTTTTATTCTGAATTGATTATTAATGTAATGTACATATTATAATCTACTGTAATATATTATTCATATTATCCTAGTTGGGGAAAGTTTTATTATGTATATTTATCAGTGTATTTTTTATTGAAATAAAATTAGTGATTTAAACAGTATGTAGGTGTTTTGTTTTTCTAATTATGATATTTATTATTTTTTATAAACATTATATGTATATTACAAGCTTTACACCGAACTTTATGTTCGGGACATACATGTCCTTTTACCATGCAAATACCATTTTTGCGGTCAAGTTGAACAAATTCTATAGTCAACGTAACTTTCTGGTGATAACACAAACAACAAATAGTTTAATTATTTTTAGTAGAAATACTTTGTTTCTTATTTACATTTACATTATTATTTTCTTAAATTGATGCTTTAGCACCTCGAACTTCAGCTAAATTGAATCGAATGTCATTTTTGAGAAAATCTGTGACCATAAAAATATCCACAGCAGTTATATTATCAGAATTGGCCTTTATGAACCCTTTGTCACACATTAACCAACTATATTAGTAACAAACAATATTTTATTTTGCACCTAACCGACAATAATTTTGAGCATATTTGCAGATAGAAGCCGTTGATAGTACTGACCCGAAAACACTTTACTATTATGACGTCACAAACATGATAGCCAATCGCGGCGCGTTCGTAGCCACGTGATTTTTTTTTAATTCTAGACATTTTAATTCATTTATAATTAGTTGCAACAAATTAAAAAAAAATAGCATCGATTATCAATATTATTTATGATAAAGTTTTAAAATAAAGCACAAAAATCGATAATTATTTTTTATTTAAATACCCAATTACGGAGATGTCAAAATATGGGTTGATGATTGGATTACCTCAAAGGATGTGTTTTTTTCTGGAAGGGCATGAACAAATTGACAGAGAAGTAGCAAAAATGCAGCTAGCGATGGCGCTACTTTGAACAAACCATTTTTACCTGTTTTTCAATTGATCTAAGTAAAAAAAAAAGATCTTGAATATGGCTTGATCATAGCCATATTCATCTGATTAGACTATGTGTAACTTCTGCTTGATCTAATAATACTACCACTACTGTTATTATTATTAAATAAATAAACTTACCACAGAATATATTGTGTAAATCCCGGAAAAGCCGTACGATGCACTGTTAGTTGTTTTACTAAGATATATAATAATCCATATTACTAAAATGTCAATGGAGAAGACTAAAATTATCAGAAGAAGTTGCTTACCAAACAAGACATTGAAAATGTCAATAATGTTTAATAAATCATTATATAACTGTCTTGCTTTGGATATCATCTTCGTGGAGTTCATCGAATAATAACTTTCAAGTAATATGTTGTTGATATCATGAAATTTGTCGTTAAAATAAAGCGTTATGTGTATTACCAGAAAACATACAGCAGCAGATTGGTAGAAAAAAAACATGTAAGCGAAAGATACTATGACAGGTGTTTCATCGACAAACACAGTTGTATCTAAAACAGTGTAAATGATAACTGCACAATTCATAAGGAAAAAAATAAATCGTTGATCGAAAATGAAGTATATAGTTTGAGTGACGTTTAACGATACTAAATTCTGATCTGCTTCGAGCAGGTAGCAAAGGTGAAGGAATTTTTCCCATTTGGTTGCTTGAAAATAAGAATCGAAAACGCTGAAAATCAAATTTAGACCTGACAAGATATTTGTCAGTATTAAAAGCAGGTTTCCGATGAAAAGTTTGGACCATTCCACGTTCCAAACTGACGCCGCGACAGCGACAACGATCACGAGAGTGTATATTATCAATCCCCAAATAACAAAGTAGATTTGATGTTGCACCTTTCTGCTTTGGAAGTTATAATTGGGTATTATGACAAAGAATCTCAACAACTTGAATATTTTAGTTAAGAAAATGATGTTTTTCTTTTTTGACTTGACAAGCAAAGCATTCTTAAACCGTCGAAACATTGAAGTTGACTGAGGGAAAGAACAAAAGAAGATGTTAAATAAATTGGTGGTTCATTATTTAATGGATGATAATAATGAAAGTTAATTAATATTCTTATTCGATTGTCGATTATAGTAATTGCATGGTATAATGATTATGAAAAATAGTATAACCATATAGAAATGTATGTTTGATTATCTTAATTAATGATATTTTTCATCAAATATTAAGTGTTTACATTCATTTTTGCATTTCTTGCTTGAACCAACTATTTATTTAAGTGGAAACATTATTTTGTAGTGCTACAAAATTGTAATAAAAGTATTTGAGTTTTTTCTTTTATTTATTAATAATGGATATATAAAAAGGATAAACTGCAAAATATTCAGTTGACCTGGTGTGTGTGTGACCTGGTGTGTGTGACCTGGTGTGTGACCTGGTGTGTATTCAGTGGTGACCTGTGTGGCGCGACCTAGGACGCGTCACTTAATTTTGACGGTACTTGATTCGCGACCTGGAAAGTACCACCCACGGCGTTAATCGAATTATGGAATTATGAAAGACATGAAACAGGGGAAGTCCCGTAAGCCCCGACGGCTTCTAAAGCCGGATAGGATTTGAATCCGTACAAGAAAGCGCGTCAATTTATTATTTGTGTCGCGGTTAGCAACTTCCTCTAAAGTGAAGTGCGGAGGGTGACGCTCGCGAGTCAGTGACGCTTCGTTCGCCGTGGAGATTAGTGCAAATTCTGAGGTTAGTAAAAATTTTGTTCAAAGCAATTTTTTGGGGTCTGTGAACAGTAATTAAAAGAAGAGATGATATTGATTATTGTTGATAATTATTGCTATGTTATTAATCTGTCATAATTCACAAGATTTTTTATGACTCATAATACACAATATGAATAAGGATTTTTCTTACTTTCTTACCCTCCTAAGGGTCCCTAAGATCGGACACTCTAAAAGTCCCCTAATGGCGGACAGTTTTACAATTAGATTACAGATTTTACAATTTTTATTGTTGTAGTAATTAATTTCGTATTTTGTTTCGTAGATTCAATATGGGTAAACCTAAATTAAGCTGTAAGAATACTCCCAAATGCGAAATAGTGTAAAAAGCCATCGATAAGGTGATTTTCTATAAGGAAATCATGAAGGAAAACAATTTCTATAAGAAAATCATCTGAAGTCTAGAATGTACCAAAAAGTACCCCGTTCAACTACATTAAAAAAATAAAACGAGGAGAAGAAATAACAATGCCATACACAAAAGGCCGATTTGACTTAATCTTTACCCAGGAGCACGAAGAAGCTTTAATTGTACACGTGGTGGATATGTCAAGTAGGTGCATGCCTTTGACTAGAAATGAATTTCTAAAATTGGCATTCGATCTCGCTGTGAAATTAAAACTGAACCATCGATTTAACAAGGCAAAAGAATCTGCTAATAAGCATTTTTATTACGACTTTATTAAACGCCATCCTGAACTCAGCTAAGAAGGCCGGAGTTAACGAGTCTGATGAGAGCAGTTTATTTTTAATAGGCCACAACTTGACCGTTTTTTTAACAATTAGAAAGATATTCATTCAGGGAAAAATATCGTTTTGGCCCATCAGACATCTATAACTGTGATGAGACGGGAGTCAGCACTGTCCAGAAGCAGGCTAAAATAACGACACTCAAATCTAATCCCCAAGTTGGTGCTGGAATTTATATAAAAAATTCATGAGAGACATCTAACAGACACTTACTCAATTAAACAAATGTCAAACTAGTCATGTTACCATACGAATATAGTTAGCATCGAACATTCGACAGGAGCGTATCATTTACCGCTACCCCTCCGTTTTTAACAGGTTATGGACCCAGACCCAAGTGGTTTTGTTCTCGCGTAGTATCGGTAAGTGATTTTTTAACGTCGTCAAATAGTGCAGAACTCGAAAATGGCAGGAAGTTACTTATCCAGTGTGCCAAAGTTTCTCGGTAGAGAAAATTACGATGAATGGGCTTTTGCAGTTGAGAATTTTCTCGTGTTAGAGGGTTTAGAAAATACTCTCAGTGACAAAGAGACAGATTCAGTGCAAATTGCGAAAGCGAAGGCCAAATTCGTGTTGCCCTTAGATACATCGATATATTCACACGTGAAAGAAGCAAAAAGAGCTCAGGATTTGTGGGAAAAATTAAGATGTTTGTATGCAGACAGCGATTTTACAAGAAAGATCAGTTTGCTGCGATCTTTAATTTCCTTACGGCTGGAGAACTGTGATTCAATGGAAAACTATGTGAATCAGATGATTGAAACGCCGCAGAAGTTAAAACGAACAGGTTTCAATATAGACGAATATTGGATCGGATCGTTGCTATTGGCAGGGCTCTCGGAACGATTCAGTCCTATGATTATGGTGATTAAAAATTCCGGTATTACCATATCTATAGATTCCATTAAGACTAAACTCTTGGATATGGAGGTAGATGGCAGTAGCGGAAAATCAAGTGCTTTGTACGTAGTAAACAAACGCAAGAGTCAAGCGAGAGATGGCACTAAAGGCAATCTCACTGACGTAAAGTGTTTTCGTTGTAAACAGTTGGGTCACTTTATGAATAAATGCCCCGAAAATAAACGAAACGAGAACTCAAAAGCAAAAAGAAAACATCTAGTACTTTCAGTGCAGTGTTCTTAAGTGGACAATATACAAAAAACGAGTGGTATATTGACTCAGGAGCAAGTGTACATTTAACTTCAAGAAAGGATTGGCTGGAAAACATAAATTACCATGTAAAGCCCAAAGAAATTATGATTCCGAACAATATGGTTGTGCCAGTGGTGTGTTCTGGAGAAATAAAAATTCAAACAGTTGTCAAGAATGAGAAGCATGATGTTGTTATAAAAAATGTGTTGTTGTCTATTGGTGAGTTGATTAAAAATGGAAACAGAATATTTTTGAAAAGAATGGTTGTAAAATGTTTAATGACAAAAGTTTTATTGCTGTAGCGGACATTAAAAATAATGTGTATGAACTGAAATATGTAAAACAATATCAAAAACCTGTAGTTAACTTAACAGTAACAGCTGATATTTTACATAGGCGGTTTGCTCATTTAAATTACACGGATTTAAAAATAATGCAGCAGGGAGCAGTTAAAGGGCTTACGTGCAATGACATCTTAAATAGAAGTAAAGTTTGTGAGGTTTGCTGTCAAGGGAAACAATCAAGACTTCCATTTACAAACAAAGGCAACAGAACAGAATCCTTGTTGGAAGTGGTACATGTTGATTGTTGGACCAATGGATGAACTTTCTATTGGAGGATCAAGGAGGATCTATTATTTGAAGACGATTATAGTAGAATGGCTTTTGTTTATTTTCTTAAAAGGAAAGATCAAGTCGTAGATTTCTTTAAAGAATTTAAAGATATGGTTGAAAATCAATGTAATAAGAAAATAAAAATACTACGAAGTGATAATGGCGGAGAATTTTGTAGCGAACAATTTGAAAGATTTCTTCGAAGATCTGGCATATTACATCAAAAGACTAACCCTTATACTCCACAACAAAATGGGATGCTTGAAAGAATGAACAGGACAATTGTGGAAAAGGCAAGATGTATGATTTTCGATGCAGATTTGTCAAAAAGTTTTTGGGCAGAGGCCGTTTATACTGCAGTCTACTTACGTATTCGCAGTGTGGCAGCGGGTTTAAATAAGAGTACACCTTTTACTATATGGAATGGTATGAAACCAAATGTAAGCCATATACACATATTTGGAAGTAAAGTAATGGTTTATATTTCAAAAGAAAAGCGTAGAAAATTTGACAAAAAATCCAGAGAGATGATACTTGTTGTATTTGATGAAAATATAAAAGGTTACCGACTCTATGATACAAACACAAAAGACACAAGCAAGCAGAGATGTCATTATAATAGAAAAGGAGCAAAAAACTTCAATCATGATCACTGATAATCCTTCAGAGAATATTGAACCAGTGGGGGAGATATCTGTATACAGCAATGAGCTCATGGATGATGACTCTGAAAGTTACATGGATGATTCTAATGATAGTGATTTTCTTGTATCAGATGACACAGTAAACTAGTGTGAGCCCACTAGACGGTCAAAAAGGGAAAGAAAACCGAAGAATTTTGATGACTATGTTACATACATGTGTATTGGTGATATAGATCTAGAAGATGTTCCCATAACGATGTCATAAGCGTTTTCCAGACCAGATAGGCTATGTTGGCAGCAAGCAATGGATGAGGAAATGAGTTCATTAGAAGAAAATCATGCATGGGATCTGGTAGATCATCCAGACAGTGGAACAGTGGTTCGGTGTAAGTGGGTTTTCAAAAAAAAAATGACAGTCAGAATAAAATGAATTATCGTGCTCGGTTAGTGGCAAAAGGTTTTTCACAAAAGGCAGGTATTGATTATGCTGAGACTTTTGCACCAGTGATTAGATTTAGTAGTTTAAGGTTCTTCTGGCTTTGTTATTGAAACTGAACTAGCAAATAACTCACATTGATGTTAAGACTGCATTCTTAAATGGACATTTGCAAAAAAAAGTTTACATGACACAACCTGAAGGTTTTGTTATTGAAAATAACAAAGTTTGTAAATTGAATAATGCAATTTATGGCTTAAAGCAGTCATCGAGGGCGTGGAATCCTAAAGTTAATAATATTTTGTTTGAACTAGGATTTAAAAGATCAAACTTTGAATCATGCCTATATACGAAGAAGGATGACAAGTCCTTGATGATCGTAGCTTTATATGTAGATGATTTCTTAATTTTATGACAATGTAGAAAATACTAAAATTGTTAAGGGTAAATTAAAGTCTGTGTTTAAAATCAAAGATTTAGGGGAAGTTAAACATTTCTTGGGAATGAGAATATGTAAAACAGAAAATTGTATATCACTGAATTAAGAAAATTATATAAATCAAGTTCTTAAAAGATTTAATATGAGTGAATGTAAGCCGGTAAATATTCGCATGGAGAAATTTGATTATGATGAATGTAATTCAAGTAAGAAAGAGGAAAATTCATTATATCAAAGTTAATTGGTAGCTTAATGTATTTAGCTGTATTAACACGACCCGACATTTTTTATTGTGTAAGTTTTTTGAGTCAATACAATAACTGTAGCAATACATATACTTGAAAATGCGCTAAGAGAGTGCTACGATACTTGCAAGGTACTAAAAGTCATTGTATGACATTTACAACGGATGATTTAGATTTGCAAGAGTATGCAGATGCAGATTGGGGATCTGATAAAAACGATCGTAGATCTTATACAGGTTATGCTTTTGTATTTTGTGACAGCAGCATATCATGGAAAAACTGTAAGCAAAATAGTGTGGCTCTCTCTAGCACAGAAGCTGAATATATGGCTCTAAGCGAGGCTGCTAAAGAAGACACATATTTGAGAAATTTGTTTTCTGAGTTGACAGGAAAGTTGGATTGTTAAACAATATTTAATGATAACCAAGCTGCTCAAAAATTGTCTGTTAATCCAATTTTTCATGAACCCTCAAAGCACATTGATATTAGACATCACTTTGTAAGGGATGGTGTATCAGCAAACATTATAAGTATAAAGTATTTGACTACCAATCATATGATTGCTGATATTCTGACCAATAGTTTACCTAGTGCAACAAATGTGAAGTTTGTGTCAAAATTAGGACTGAAAAATACTTGAAAGTATTTGTTTATTTTTTGATAAGCGGGGGTGTTGGAATTTATATCAAAAATTCATGAGAGACATCTAGCGGACACTTACTCAATTATACAAATGTCAAACTAGTCATGTTACCGTACGAATATAGTTAGCATCGAACATTCGACAGGAGCGTATCATTTACCGCTACCCCTCCGTTTTTAACAGTTGGCAACTTGACCTCTGCGGACCGAGGTTACAGTTATGTTCTGTATGAGTGCTGCCGGATATTTTATCCCACCATTATGCATTTTTCCGAGACAGAGAGTTAATGAACGGTTAATGATTGTGCGCTATCTGAAAGTGGCCTGAAAATGGCCTTGATGGCCATTACAGTCATAAAGATGTTGCTGTCATAAGTTACGCGAAAGAAAACCACGTGCATATGTTCGTTCGTGCGTATGTTCATATCACTCCACCCCACACGACTCACACTGTAGCCTTAGATAGGATTTTTATGAAACCATTCAAAAGTGCATATTTTGAGTCATGTGGATTATGAATGAGTGATACAAGCTTTCAATCGCGTTGCATGTTTAGATATAAGAAAGTCTGGATTTCAATGCACTGGAATTCTGCCTTTGAATCCAAATATTTACACAGATTTGGATTTTATGCAATCAGCAGTAACCGACGCAGCCATGCAGTCAGATGTTGAAGTGAATGTTTGGAATAACACAAATACGGACATACCTCAGGATTTGCTTCAAAAGACTTTCAACGTTAATGAAAAGAAAAATTTTGAGACACAACCGTCAACAAGCAAAACCATTATTACTGTAATTCATCAGCTGTCACCAGTCCCAAATGCTGCAGCAAAGAGAACTGTAAGTCGGCGAGCAAAAGCTGAGAAAAGTGGGGTTTTGACATCTTCCCCCTATCAAAATGCGCAAATTTGCAATGCAATTTTAAAGGCATGAAAATTAACGACCCGAAAAAAATCAAAAATATAAAAAAAACGACTGCAACATTCAAGAAAACAGCGATTCCGTCATCAAAATCAATGACCGAAAATGTAACAACTTGTTTAATTTGCCAAGAAAATAACGATGAAGATTGGATATGCAGTCAAGCTTGTAATCCGTGGGGACATGAAACATGTGCTGACGTTGAAGAAGGCTCATATAGCTACCTACATCGGTGATTTTTGCCGACTATACGATCAAAATTTTGAAATTTCTTAGAAAACGTTCCGTATTGCGTCCCGTAACGTACGTTAAATATTAAGTTTAATTTGCTTTATTAATGGTTAATTAGTTGTATTGGAAATACAGTTTTACGAATTTTTTGTTAAATTATTATTTAAGTTCAAATAATAAAGAAAAAGTCGATTGTCCGATATTAGGACAGTATCGACCTTTTTTTCAAGTGTTACCTTAACTATATAAATTATTACATAGTAACTACTATATCTAAAGTAATATTTGAGACTGATTACATATCTATGTTGGTTAAGTCTATAATAGAGAGTTATTTTAAAATAAATAAACAAATTAAACTATCACAAGTTTTTTGTTATTGTTAAAAATCCTTAAGTGTCCGGTACTCGGGGACTTTTTCCCTATATATACTTGCCATAGAATGTACAACAACCAACATCCAATATAACATGGCGCTGTTGAATTTAAAAAATAAAAACTCTCACATTACGCGATTTCATTCAGGTGTCCACTTCCTGGAACAGCGCGTGACAGGCTCATTACTAAGCGATAGTCGACTGGGTGGCGGCCACCTGCTGGTCACCTGTAAGGTGGCGCCACCCCGTGTGAACACTCAATTTATACTATTTAGAGTCATGCGTGCGTCTGTTAGACTTAAAAAGCAACCGCTTTTGAGATTTGCGAACTAGAGAGGAAAGGTGGCATATTAACTGTTCAGTTTTGGTGGATAAAGTTCTGGGAGACAGATATAAGTCTCGAAGGTAGAAGATCAGGTCGTCGACGGTCTCTCGATGCTGACATTTTAAGAGATGCTGTGGCTGCCGATGGAAATTTTCAGCGGAATTAGGAGCATCCCTTACTACCTCACTTACATTTTATCAACTTAAAAATTAAAGATATTGCAATTTGATCGAGGTGTGTAAATAAAATAATGCGCCTGGTAGCGTAGCGTTCGATCTGGCCACACTGTAGCCTTTCCATTTGGAGAGGAGGCAAGCCAACATGTTATGCGTTTTTGAACTACCTAATGTCACTTGTGGCCTGTAGCCAGTCTTTTCGTAAACTGTCTTTTTGGACACAGTATTATTTGGAAACAGTATTTTGTCAAAGAGCTATGTTTTCAAGCGGCTTAAAGCATTCTCAAGCGGCCGAGACTCGATTGAAAATGAACTTCGCAACAAAAGGCCGTGAACTGCAAAAATGATGAAAACGTTTACTGAATCCGGAACCTTGTGCGTTGTGTTCGTCGGTTGACGGCCAAAACGAACGAAGAAGACCTGACTTTAACATTTTCAATTCCACTTACAACTCCCAAACTTTCTGCATTAGATGATTTAGTTGTTATAATGCTTGATGAACTGAGTAAAATTTCTGGGTTTATATTTTTTTTTGCTAAAAATGGCATTAATGTCTGCATCAAAATTTTCTTCCTCTTCCAGTGTGTTATATAAAGGTTTTGAGGTAGAAAGCCCCGACTGTATGTGTACAGCCGGCACACAAGAATACTGTTGTACGGGTACAGAAACACTGCTTGTGTTCGATGGGGACAAAATTGTAAAACATTCTGTGATATCCACATATATAAAATCGTATATTTAAAGAAAATCACAGTAAATATGGTACAAAAACGCACCGTTAACATCAATATTATCTATTTTAATCAACTTTCGCTTTACTGTTTTCAAATAAAAATATAAACAAACACGACTTTATTATTTTTATTCGTATACGTCAATATTCTTTGACTGAACGACGCAGAAAAATGTCTATCAAAATAAGCGTTCTAGCAAAAAAAATCTCAAACCGTTTGCAACCAAATTTAGGGACGAATATGCGCAGTTAATTAATCGATCAAACTGGTTTCAAACCGTCAGAAATTGATGCTAGAACAGACCTATAATGTAAATACTTGTTGCGTTTCGATTGGTATTGATATTTTAATAGAGTTTATAATAATTGATAATATTTATACCGTGCCACGATGAACATGTAAACACATATATTGTATGTAATGAAGAAAGTGTCGTTCTCCCCGCGTAAAAACAATTTGTGTTAAAATATAAAAAAAATAAATATAATTAGCGCAAATAATTAATAATTAATGGGACCCATGTATCCCATTAGTATTTATTGGTGGGATAATACTGTCCAGGTTGGTTTAGCACACTTACCCATTTTTGCGAAAGTAACTTTCGTTGACACGAAAATAAGAACAGACTTTTAGAATAGTAAAATTTATTTGTAAAAATATAACTACTAAAATATAAAAGTTAAAAAATAACTGTATGCATGAAAAAAGTTGCATAAAAAATTAAAAAAGTCAAGTATGGTGCAATAAAAAACATTTTTTGCAAAGGGCGAATTCGCAACCTGTACAAAAAGTCTTTGTTCTTGTTTCTTTCCCTTCTGTGCTACATCTATAACACCGCCTTCTTGTTGGCCCTTCTTTCGGTAGGTGATCTCATACATTCATCAGCTTTGTTTTTTTTTGGCCTTGGTCCAAATTGGCCACAACTTCTTCTTTTTTGTTTACACCGCTGTTTTCCGAAGGCAATTAAGTTTTCGGCTAATTGTACAAGAAAAGACAAAAGAGACGTTTTTTTTATGTTTCAGGTCTTGAAATATTACCCAGCTGTTTACCACTGCACTCAGCATAAGTTTGTAAAATACTTTTCGCCACCACTTAGTAGACCTTCGATCCAAATCATAAGTGAATACTTTTTGATCGGCCAGGTCTACACCCCCCATGAATGCATTGTAAAAAACAAATCCCTCAGGACATGGAATTTCAATTTTAGAACCATCTTTCATTTTTCGCATAATGGTTTGGGTGTTATTCAAGTGGCAGTTTGAAAGAAGCAAGGCATTTTTGGTATCTTTCCACATTACAGCTAAGGATCCTACTTCATTGAACATTTGGATACAGTCTCCTTTATTTTGTAGTGTTCCAAAAATATGTAGATTCTTTCTGTTTGTCATAACAGTACCTACACAAGGGAAAGGAGCTGTGTTCATCAAATTTACAGTAGTAAAATATCTGTCAAAACACAGTGTTATATCCATCGATCGCATCGTACTCGCCAGACGTCTGACGACACGTTCACCTAAAGTAAAGTCTGTGTTTTGAAGTTAAGTTGATTCCTTTCCCGAATACATATTCACATTATAAAGATAGTCAGTCTTGGAATCTGCTCTTTCCCAAAATTTTATTCCCCGCTTTATGGGTTTTAGTGGTAGGTATTACCTTTGAATTTTGCCATAGCTTCATCTATGCTCTGGATGGAACTCTCTGATAGAGCAGATTGAAATTTTTGTTTCAAACAATTTAAGAGCTCATCAATATAATAAGTTTTAGAAGCATTATCAGGCTTATCTGGCAGATTGAAATATAATTTCGATAAAAGAAATGTGTACCTATCTCTGCTAATTGCTTTTTTTATAGCGATATTTGCTAATGATTCATTATTTAACCAATAATGGGCAAATGCTGGAACACGATTATATGACATAATCATTACACAACCTAGGACCACCATTCTCTCATACATGTCCGTTTCATTGTGCCTTTTATCCATCATTTTTATTCTCTCGTTTGTGCAATGTGAAATAAACTTTTAGGAAAAAGTTTGAAAAACACATCGAGTTCAGATGCTCCCCGATCTAAATTCAAGAGTACTTGGCCAGGTGTATACTTTGGGACTTTGAATCGAGGGACATGTATATCATCTACACGTTCTTCTCTCCAAATATTAGTTGCTTGAACGATTGAAAAAGGAGGTGTTGGTGTAGTTGTTGTTGTTGGTTCTTGTATGTCGTCCCCATTACTGTCCTCACTATCATCCTCAAGAGCATTTAAATTCTCATTTTTCGGAACATGGTTATCATCAGAGTCGTCAGACGATAAGTCTCCATCATTGTCATCATCAGAATCACATAGCATGGCTATCAACTCAGATTCAGTTAATCTGTAAAAATTATAAATAACTTAGTTTGGATACTAATGGGACACTATGGTCCCATGTACTGATGTACATGGGACTCATGTGTCCCATGTACAAAAAATTAAAATAAAAACAATAAAAAACATACCTTTTATCCATTATGTTTCCAGAAATGATTAGTTTGTTATTTTCACACACTTTTTTTGTAAATTATAGAATAAAATTCACCAAAACAATGACTAAAAATGACAACTAAACAAGTGCAAACCAACGACAAAGAAAAATCGTAAAGGTTATAATATTATCAGTGCTTATCAGCGTCGATCAAAACAATGCCACTTCGTTTTCTTGTGGAAGAGTGTAATCTACTGAAATACACTCAAACAGTGGGTTTCTGGGACATGGTTGTCCCACCAGTTAGATTTGAAATGTTGGTGGATGGACATATATGTCCCACTCGAGGCGAAACTGTTAAAAAAATACTGCGTCGATTTAACGTTTTCAACTCTCGATAAATTTTCATAATTTCAGAAACAGCGTTATATGGTTGACACAGAGAAATACCTGTCGGTTTTCAAGGTTTAATAAAATCATCAACCATTTCATTAAAACACTGACGGATAGTAAGGTTAGAATTTGATGTTTAAAAAAATATATTGTAACACATTTTCTAGGGTAGGTAATTTTCGATTACTCAATTTTTTAACTGTATATCCAATCAAATAAATTCCCTTTTCAGTAATTTTTTCCTAATAATAATTATTATTATTAAAAATATTAACATATACAACTGTATATTATATTACAACATAAATCTATTTGTTATTGTTCATGCAGTTGTGGGTTGTATCCTTCTTCATCTGCAACAGTTTGAAGTCTTCTAGGTCTCTTTCTGGGCAGATGGTATCGAAGGCGTCATGGTTTTTTTTAACTGTTAGTCGATGTCGCTCAGATCTTGTGTTCTAGTAGTAAGTATTTAAGCTTCTTTTTAAAATTTTTTAGGTTTAATTTTATTATGTCTTTCGGTATCTTGTTGAATTTTGCTACGGTTTCAGTTGTGAGTTTTTGTGTGAGTCTTAGTTGTGTATTTTTATGAATTCTAATGTCTGATTTTCTTCTGCTTTCGTATGTATGTATTTGTTTGTTTGTCGTGAATGTGATAGTTGTCTTTATTAATTTATTTTGAATTTTGTATAGCAGCAGTATATTGTGATATTGTATTAGTTGTCTGATGTTTAGTTCATTTGTTTTTTTGTATAGTTATTCGGTTGGCGTTAGTCTGTTGAGATTATATAATATTTTCAATGTCTTTGTAGTATGTTTAAGTTTTTTTCTGTAGTATTGCTTCATGTATTAATCATATAAGCATTTTTAGATGAGAATAGTGCATGGTACAGTGGTTTCTTCATTTTTGTTGGTATGATATGCTTCATTTTTAAGAGCAAAGTAATTGTTTTGGCATTTTCTTTTTTTATTTTATTTATATGCTTATCCCATTTTAAGGTAGTGTGTATTTTAATTCCTAGGTGGTTAATTTCGGAAATTTCCTTTAATTTTTTGTTTCTTATCGTTATGTTTAGGTCTCTTGCTTGTTTCTTCTTGTTAAATATTATGTATTCTGTTTTTGTTTCGTTTAGCGTGAGTGAGTTGTTAAAACACTATAGTTCGTACTTTTTCATATCATTATATATATTATGTTGTAATCTGTTGTAATCATTGTCAGAATACAACATGCACAAGTCATCAGCGTAAGCATACATTTTTAGAGTGAAGTTTTCTTCGAATAAATCGTTTGTATAGAGTATATATAGCAATGGTGGCAGGTTACCTCCTTGCGGCAAGCCGTACGCAGCTGTACTAGTGTTGCTTTCTGTCTCTCCTACTTTAGTCTTTTGGGGTCTGTTCATCAAGTAGCTTTCAATCATTCTTATGTAATTATCAAATCCATATGCAATGAGTTTTTCTAGTAATTTTTCTTTATTGATTGTGTCGAATGCTTTTTTCATGTCGAAAGATATTACTACGACCGTGTGTTTCTTTTCTATGTATTTTTTAATATTTTCTATCAAATCATAAACAGTTGAAGTCGTGCTCGATTTCTTTTGGAAGGCATATTGTGCTATATTTATGATGTTGTTTTGTGATATATGCTCTATCATTCTATTGTGCAAGATTTTTTCTGTTATTTTATTCAGTGCTGATACTAAAGTAATTGGTCTGTAATTTTGTGTTTCATTCTTTTTTCTTTTTTGTATATGGGGACTATTATGGATTGTTTTAGGTATTGTGGATATATACTTGTGTCTAACATTTTATTTATTAGCTTTGTAAAAATTGGTATTAAGGTTTTCTTATTATTCTTGATCACGTCATTTGTTATTTTGTCAAATCCTGGGGCATTATGTCCATGCAAGTCTTGTATTATTCTTTCTATTTCTTCTTGTTCTACATTTTTAACATCAGATTTATTATATATTATATTTGTTATAGTTGTTGTGGTGGTTTTGTTTTTTTTCCTGTATTTGTTTATCAGCTAGTTTTTGACCTATTGTGGCAAAATAATTATTTAGTTCGTTTGCTATAGTTTTTGTATCGGTGCTATTAGTTCCGTCTTCCTTGATAATTTCTATAATGTTATCATTTTTCTTGGAGTGTATTTGTCTATTAATAAATCGCCATGTTTTTCTACTGTCTTCTCTATATTCATTGAATTTTCTTGTAAAATATTGCGTTTTAGTTGTTTTTAATGTAAGTGTTGTATATTGTTTTTGTTCTATATATCTTACTTTTAGAAGTTCATTGTATGGATGTTTTCGATATTTTTTGTAAAGTTTATTCCTTTTTCTTATTTCTTTTATTATATTGCTATTTATCCAAAGGTAGTCGTTTCTTCGTTTTATTTTCGTAATGCACATATTTTTTTCTAAAATACTCTGTAGCGTTTTTGAAAGATCTTCATATGATTAATTTGGTCATAGTTTAATTCCGAAATCATTTTATTTGTTTTTCCATTGTTTCTTTTAATTGCATTGCAGTGTACATAGGTAGGTCTTTTTTTTGTTGGTGGTTCTATTGTTACTTTAATTATATTGTAGTCTGATATATCGGAAGAAATTACGATTTCGTGGAATAATAAGAAATACTCGGATTATGAAAAAAAGTTTGGTCAGAGAACATTAATATATAATATATCTGACAAAAAAACAATACAAAAAGACAATAAAAATGAGTGCTGCCACCTAGAGGACGTTTCGTCAACAATTATAAAAACTTTTGAATCATTAAAAAGTACAGCTAACAACTGATTACGATGAAGCTTATAATAAATGATTGAAAAAAAAATATAATATGAACAATTGCTCTGTAATTAGAAATTTTGTAATTTTCTGATGACTGTAACTGATCTTCTAATTATGATAATCATGTGTTATTATAGAGTTTTGAAAAGCTCAAAGAGTCAGCTTTCTGAATATATAATAATGTAATAAGTGTAAATTCAATTTAAATAAAAAAAACAAGAATTCCCATGTTAAATGAATAGGAAACTAAAATAAAAATAGCGACCTCTTGGAGTTGAGCTATAGCGCCCCTCTTTGGTGAGGATTTTTTCTCGTAAAACACAAACATTTGGGAGGGTAAGATTTTAAAATAAGTAATTTTTTTTAACCAGCCTAATGTATGCGATGAAAAAATTTAAAAATCTTTTGTTTTCTTTGACAGGCGAGGGTTTTTCGAACGACTCTCTATAATTGGGTGTTTTCAAATTGGTGCACTTACCGTGACATAAATGACATAAGCTCTCATGGAATTTAAGGAAAATTCATCGTGTTTCCGCAGATAAATATAAATCGATATACCTAACATAGCGCTTGAAAATGTTAAAATAATGAGAAGAAGTTGTTTTCCAAATAGGTCATTGAATAAGTCCACCATTTTTGCAATAATCGCATATAATTTTCGAGCTTTCCACACCAGCTTTACGTTTCTTGATGAAGCTGCTCCGGCCAGTATCTTACCGATGTCATCAAGTTTTTGTTTCATGTAAATGGTGATGAATATAATAAGTAAACTTGTCACTAACGCGTGATAACTAAAAATGATGTACGGTACATAGAATAGTGATATTAGTATATCTTTACGTTGAAACGTTAATGTCATTTCGATGATGTAATCAACAACTGCTATAACGTTGATCAATACAAATATTATAGATTTTCGAAATATAATCAGTATTTTTTCTGGTGGTATGAGCTGTTCTAGGTCTTTATCGGTTTCAACATTGACGCATTTGCGAAAAAACATCCTCCAAGTCTTACGTTTCGTATATGTATCAATCACTGTAAGGAACACATAAGTATATCCTATTGCAGCTGTTGTAATGAACATTACAGTAAGTAATGGTTTCTCTGACCACCAAGGTCCAGAGGATAGCGTTATTACACTGATACACACCATTGGCACGTACAATGTAAAGCCAATAATTAAAAATAAGACCTGATGATCGACTTTATTACTTTCGAAGTTATAATTCGGTACGATGACGAAGAATCTGAGATATTTGAATAGAACACTGAGATGTTCGATGTGTCTGTTGTCACCCCGGACATATAAAATGTTTTTCACGCGGAGGAACATTCTCGTGGTGTAAAGTTACTGTTTGCGTTTAAACCCGGTGTTGCCCGTCCTCGATAAATATACTTTTAATCGATATGAGTTTGCACGAAACATAATCATTAAGATATATTTATTTGTATCGTGAAATTAATCTTGAAACGGAATATACAGGAAGATAACTATTGTGATTTCATTTCTATGGAATATAAAACGTTATAATAACTAGGGATTATCCATTAGTTGCTTTTTAACGCTTGTAAATAAATATTTGTATTGGATTAGTAATGTCTAGCCTTCAGTTGGTTAGGTCGATTTAAACAAAAAATGTCGCCCGATAACTTGCACTTTGCCACATTATGGCTTTTTATTTAAAGAAGTGCAAGAACGCTGTCCAAACAAAAAAAACAAAATTTGTACCGTTTATGTAGAGTATTTTGTTGGGAGACTACGGGTAGAAAAGGCTTGGTCTGGAATTTTGACCTGGAAGACCGGCTTAGGAACTTAATAAGTGAAACCAGCTGGACTAAACCTCTTCTTGCAATCTTTAGATGAAAAAAAAAAACTAGGGATGAAAAGTGGATTGTGTTTTAAGTAAGACGAAAATATCTTCGAAGAAAATCATGCTTTGTATTTGGTGATAATGGAAGTGACTCATAACTGAGCTTATTTAACACAACTAAGGCACCAAACCTATTTCTACTGTTCAGAATCACATTTGCTGAAGGCAGTAATTAAAAAAAACCGGCTAGAATTAGCAGGAAAGATGCTTCATCAAGACAATGTATTTCAATCAGGATCCAGCAATGATGCTTTACCCCATCCACCTTTGGACATCGCACTTTCGGATTATCATCTATTCGGATTCATCCAAGATCGTTTAAATGAGAAATCATATATATATATATATATATATATATATATATATATATATATATATATATATATATATATATATATATATATATATATATATATATATATATAGAATATCATCCGATCGTTTGTGTCCCGTTTGTTGGGAACGGGCAGACGTTTCGCCAAGGTCACACTTGGCATTCTTAATGCGTATCTGAAGACTGAAAGGGGAGAAATCCCGTCCCGCAATATTTATACTCTTCTGATATATTTTGAAAAGATGGCACTGAGGAGCGCTGACCTCAAAGCGAAACTATGATTCTGATATGTCTGATGACATTTTCGTCATCCGGTTCTTTGGCAAAACCGAACTCGCCAATACCATATCTATTAAAATTCCATTCACAAAAAAATACAGTTTACTTTATGAGTCCCAAGTCCCAAGATGGACACCTGATCTTGCCAGGGAGTTGACTAGATCGACCAACGTCCTGAGACAGGCTCTATAGAATCTCTCGGAAAAGAGGTAGACTGACCGCTTGACCGAGTTAGAAAACACGGACGGCACACTATGGGGAGTCTACAGGGTCCTCAAGAGAGAGCCAGAGACAAGGATGATCCATAGAATAAATTGACTAGTCCACACTGACGCTGAAATGGCTGAAGCCATGGCTGACGTGCTGGAAAGAGAGTGCGTCATGAACATTCACGACGAAAACCTCGAGAGGTTAGTCAAAACAACGGTAAGGAACTTCCGCGAGAGGATAGTGACCAGGCCGACGAACGAATTTGCAACTCCGAAGGAGGTCAAAGGTATTATCCAGAAAATACGGCTCAAGAAAGTTCCAGGATGCGATCGTGTTACCACTCGCAAGCTGAAAAAGCTGCCGAGAAAAGGATTAGCCGCCATTGCAAACGCACTTATCAGACTGCGATATTTTCCGGATAGATGGAAATACGCAATGGTGAGAATGATACCGAAGCCAGAGAAGGATAAAAAGTTCCCCCAAAACTACAGACCGATCAGCTTATTACCATCAATAAGCAAGGGCGTAGAGAGAGTGTTTTTAAAGAGACTAGAGAAGGTGCTTGAAGAAAACAGCATGCTTCAACCAGAACAATTCGGGCTTAGAAAAAAACTACTCGTCAGAAGACCAACTGTTATGAGTCCCTAAATATATAACAGAAGCACTGGATAGAACATAACTGGACAGAAGACATGGTAGGGCAACTCGATGTTGAAAGAGCTTTTGACAGGGTATGGCACGCTGGGCTGATATACAAGCTACATACAAGCTGATTGACATGGGATTCCCTGAGTGGATCACCTAGCTGATTGACTCATACTTAGGAGAACGAAGTTTCTCTGTGAAAATGGGTATAGGGCATAATTATTACTCCAGTAAGTTCCAAGGGCCAAAACAGTTTAAATTTTCTGGTCATTATCTATAATTTTTAAACTAGTCGCCGAGTACGCGCCTTAAACGAGCCTACGCTTGCTAAATTTGATGCCGAATTGATGACACTGGCGGGCCGGATTTGGCTCGCGGGCCGTAATTTGGAGACCTTTAGTCTAAAGAATTCTTCCATCCGCGAAACACTTCAAACTAATATATATATATATATATATATATATATATATATATATATATATATATATATATATATATATATATATATGTATGTATATAAATATTCTAATTGTAATATTTTCACGGATTGTACGGATCCGTTCATTCTGTGAAGAGTCACGACGTTCCGCCAAAATTTCTTTTGGTATTTTCAAGTATTGTTCGCTTCGACTGAGGAGTCCAACTGACATGTACGGGTCATTGCGCTGTATTCGAGGGTTTCGGAAAGTTATCTGGAAGCACTACGTAAATGATATCTTTATATGATATTCCGAAAATTGCATCAGGAAGGCCATTCACCGTCAGGAAACCCAAACACGAAGAACAATAAAGGATCACGAACCAAAAACACCAAAGGTCCTGCTACCATACGTAAAAGGAATCACTGATAGGATAGGCAGACTACTAAGGAAACATAAGATCAGAACAGCCTACAAGCCGCACAAAACTGTCGCAAACATCCTAAAAATCCCCAAGGTCAAAGTTAGACTGGAAAATCATAAGGTAAATCATGAAGAAAATCATGAGGTATATAATCATGAGGAAATTCCTTCTAAAAAAAGCAAAAACGCGGCAACGTGGCGAGCGCCTCGAATAGTCCCGAACTACCCCGATATAATCTGCGCAGTTGCCGACCGACTATAAGACTGAGCACAACGACCCGTGCGCGTCAGTTGGACTCCTCAGTCGAAGCGGACAACACTTGAAAATGCCAAAGTGAGATTTTGGCGAATCGTCGTGACAGAATGAACGGATCATTCATATTTGCAGGGTGGTGGTTAAAAATTAAATTTTTTCCGACACTCCAAAAAACTTTCCTTTTGATGAAAAAATACGGCGGGATTTTGTTTTAACAAAAATAACACGTGCCTTAAGAAGATCTAAATTCATTTATTGATAAAATCGTAGTTTCTTGTAAGTATCTCTTAAACTATACGGATTTGAGAAAAATATATAAAAACAGTGCAGTAGGAAATTAATTCTCTACAAAAAAGGTCCTTTCTATTTTCTTTATAAAATTCATATTTATGGAGATATTCTCGATAATAAATTCATTAATTTCATATAGCCAACATTTTAAGACCTACGAACGTCATTTTTTTCGGAAATATAAGCAATTTCGTAACTTAAGTAGAATTTACAATTATTTATTTGATGATATCTAGTTAATAATGACTTGAACAGATTAATTTTAATATCTAGAGTAATATATTTTACTTACTGTTGAATAAATTACATAGAATGCAATGATGTCGTAATAGGATCTATTATGTTTTCTCGAAAATATGATAATTAATATTCCCAATATATCGTTTGAATATATCAAAATCACTAGGAGTAGCTGTTTTCCAAGTAAAGCATTGAATAGGTTAACTATATTAATCAAATCCATATATATCTTTCTGGCTTTCATTATTATTTTGAAATTTTTCTTGCATTCCTCCTCGACAAACATATCACTGAGCTGACAAAATTTCACTTTGATGTATTTTGTGATAATTATTGCCCAGAAACATATGATATATGTGTGATAGTTCAGGATGGTGTGTGGAATGTATCGAAATACATCTTCTTTTTGAATAACTATAGAATAATACAAAATATATTCGAAAATTTTCACTGCATGAACAATTCCAAATAGAACAATGTTACTACAAATAATTAATATTCGATCTTTATTCTGAGATTTCGTCAAGACTTGATCATTGTCAAGTTCAAGGCATTTGTTATAAAACTTTTTCCAAGTATTCGCTTTCAAATAGGAGTCAATCATCGTGACATAAATGCAGACGAAACCCAGTATGACTGTCGTTATAAACAGTAAATTTGAAAGTATTTGTTCTGAGTACCATTCACCAGAAGATAGTTCTTTAATGAAAATATAAGCGAATGGCAAGTAAAGTATAAAGCTGATAATGCAGTATACAACTTGATGTTCGATATGTTTGTCTTTGAAATTGTAATTCGGTACAATTGCAAAATATCTCAAATACTTTACTATACAATTCATATGTTTTATATGATTCTTATCGGATGGGATGAAAAGAATTTTTTTCAACCAACGAAACATCATGAAATATTTTTTGGAAATGTTAGTGTGCAGTGTTCATGCGAACTAAAACGTAGTTGCATGTCGCTTAGCCGTAAATATTAATTGCCCATATTGACTTGAAATATGCCGCATGCTACATATTTATTTAAACATTACTTGTAATGGTAATAGTTGTTCCATAAGTTCCCGCCATTTTGATAATGTGTTTGTTTTTTTCTGGTTTTGTTTTGTTTGGTTAAGTGTATATATGTATTTGAACGTCCTTTTCTTACTCTACAAATCTATTGGCATTAATTTTCTGGGAAACTTAACTTTAATTAACTTTAAGGGTTTTGAAATGGAAATTCCAGATGGTCAAAAAGGTCATTTTGGATATTTGAGATATTTAGTCTTTCGTAGTAGTCAAAAAGCTACATAAGCAGTTCGAGACTTTTACGCCGCATTTTTGAGATTGGTTTGCCAGGTTCAAAAATGGCAACTTCGACTTGGACGAGACGCTTCGGCTGGTCAACTTACCGATTTTGTCGAGAACTATCTTAAAACACTTTTAGCACGAAATGCGCTAATAAACTAATAAAAATTGAATCAGAATTTTATCTCGACATATAAAGGGTGTCCCAGTAGGCACTTCACTATTTATAGATATTTTCTATATCGCATGCCTCATCTAGTTTTCTTACTTAGTTTCTTTGGCGTTGTCCAAACAAGAGAGGTGACGGTTTTAGAGTTCCAAATACATGAAAGTCTCTTACTTCCAAATTGCCCATCTGAAAGCCTTCTAATCAAACGTCTTCTTTAACCCCTACCCCGCCCCATCCACAACCTTACCTATAACTGAAGAAGTCGCGCCCACCATCCTTTTCTAGTTATGAGCCCTGGGGAGTAGGCAGATTGAGACCCCGGAGCAAAGCACCTAGATTTTCTCAATAATGAGAAGTGGAAGCCAAAAGGTCGAGATTATACAAACGCGGTCTTACCCGATTACTATAGATTACCAAATATATATATATATATATATATATATATATATATATATATATATATATATATATATATTAATCTTTCATCCTTTCTCCGTGAGGTGCCACCGATCGCCTTCGCCCAACTGTCCACCATACGACGTCACGTGTCTCTCAGGACCGGTTTCTAGCCTTTCAGTCGTCATCAGCCGAGTTCCAGACGAACGCAAGGAAAGCAGCTGGGAGAGACGATCTGGGCCGGGCCAGGTCAACAGGCCATTTTTAATACCTCGTTTGAGGTATTGATCGGTGTGTTTACACTGTGTACTCGAGGGTTCGAGAAAGTTATCTTGTGATGAGGAGATCCAAAAACGGCAGTTTTCTATCCTGTTCGACTTCCAGGGTGAACTGTATTCGGGGGTGGATTTCGTTTAATTGGGTTAGAAAGTTGTTTAAAAGTTCGTTTCCGTGATGCCATATTAGAAAGATATCATCTACGTAGCGTTTCCAAAGTTTAGGTTTTAAAGGAACGCTGGCCAATGCATTTGTTTCGAAGTCTGTCATGAACAGGTTGGCATTAATACAGTAATCCGACTTTAAGATTTATCTTTAGTACAGTAGTATTATTTTTATTTGTTATTATTTAAGTCTTCTTTTTTGTAACTATTCGTCAAATAACTTTATTTAGTTCTTATATAAGAAATATAATTATTAATTTGATTTAAAAAATAGTTTTTTAAAACAAGAACGTTAAACCCTCATATATAATTCGTGTTTAGTTTAGTAACTAAAAGAATTAGTTAGCGAATTCATATTTATGATGGTTTAATTGGGCTTTTGAACAATTTTTTTTGTCATAAATGGAAAGAACATATATAAGTTTTATAACAAAACTATTTTTATTTTTATTTTTTTCCTTATAATTAAAAAATTATGAAATTGAAAATAAATTTTTAAATCTAGTACCGATGACACGCCGACAATTCCCGAAAAAAACCGGAACCATTGTGACCTCACAATTCTACCGAAGGCCAATATCGCCAATATCGGTTCGGCTCGGAGCAATTCGAAATTCTCTTTCGCGCTCTTTCTGAAAAGACGTTCGGAAAGAATCGGAGTTTATCGATCTTAGTCATTGTTCTATAGGATTAACCTATATATTTGGCTGTATTTGTTGGTTTGCTATCGATTTGAAAATAGACTTGCTTTTAATTGTTATTCAGGCTTTCGGTACTCTTTTCGACGATATACTCATATATCTTTATAGAAGATATGAAGGCTCAAATGTAAGTTCAGAATGAAATCAGATTAGGGTTACTTTTGTTTTTTGCATTCATTTTTATAACTTTTATTTATATTATTTAATTTATGTAGGTAAAACAAATTAACGTGCCAAATTTATAAGAAGGAATATTTCTGCGTGTCCGAAGAATAATCTGCATGTAGCAAGCAACACAACCGAGGGTAGTAATAACGAGAAAGCCCTACAGGATCGTCTGTTTTGTAGGATAAGAATAATAATATTCAAGAATTACAGAAGAACAGATAAGAATAAAATTCGACTACCAATTTGGAAGGTAATCGTATATGAAGTCTTATACTTATGATTGTTTTACAGGATAATTTAATTTGTAGGTGGTCGAAGAGTACAGAAATTTGTGTGATCAGTTGGATGAACATCAACTAGTTAAATTAAGGACTGGCAAAGCAGATTTCCATGGAATCAAAACAAACTTCTGAAGGAGTATGCAAAAAAAAACAGTGGTTCTAGGATATGTTGTGGTACATAGTGGTTTTCTAGTGGGTAGACCTTAACAGGAACGTCCCACACTTCGACTAAAATTTTTCAGTCAAAATGGTAGCTTCTCTTATTTGGGCTGGTCATGAATTAGAGTTAGTTGGCAGCCAGATTTATTTATAATGTGTTGGTTTATAAAACATGTAAGATGAAAAATCGCAAAATTCAGTGAAAGCAATCAAACAAATATGTATATAATTTTGGATATTGATTGTTTCTATTCTGAATTGATTATTAATGTAGTTTACATATAATCTACTGCTGAAGCTGCGCAATCGAGACATTGAGTGTCTTGAACTTTTCTTAATTTTTCATTAATAATCATAAACATACACGTCCTTTTACAGTGCAAATACAATTTTTGCTGTTAACAACGGCGGTCGAACAAAACCTATAGCCTTGTAACTTTCTTTCTAAACCCTACAAATAGTTTAATTATATTTAATAGAAATATTTTGTTTCTTATTTACATTTACATTATTATTATTTTTTAAAAAACTTACTTCGATGCTTTAGCACGTCGAACTTCAGCTGAATTGAACCGAATGTCATTTTTCAGAAAATTTGTGACCATAAAAATATCCACAGCAGGTATATTATCAGAATTAGCCGTTATGAACCCTTTGTCACACATTACTGAACTAGATTAGTAATCAACAATATTTTATTTTGTTCTTAACCAACAACAATTTTGACAGTTTATTTACGAATAGAAGCCGTTGATAGTTCTGACGTGAAAACACTTTAGTATTGTGACGTCACAAACATAGCAGCCAATCGCGGCGCGTTCGTAGTCACGTGATTTTTTTTTAAATTGTATACATTTTAATTCAATTATATTTAATTGTAACAAGTTTTTAAAAAGTTTTTCACGTCGATTATCAATATTATTTATGATAAAGTAAAACAATCCATAATTATTTTCTAATCAAAAACTCAATTGTGTATAAAGTCATTGATTTATATCTTTCATACATACCTGACCAACTATGTACTTAATAAAAAAGATCTGACATTAAATAAATTAAAATAGTGTCTACTAGAAAATATTAAATCTAAATATAGTGCATTAAGTTAACTTTACTTACTGCGAAAGAAAGTACATACAATATTAAGATGATCAATAACGAGATATCCTTTTCGTGAAAAAATATGTAAATGAAAACGGTTAATATATCAATTGAATATATCACAATCACTAAAAATATTTCTTTTCCAAACAAATCGTTGAATAGATCTGCGACATTTGCCAAATCCATATATGTTCTTCTAGCTTTTGTTACTATTCCAATATTCTTTTTCCAATCTTCTTCTGTTGTCATATTATCGAGGTGACATAATTTCTCCTTGACGTAAGTTGTGATTATTATTCCCAACAAACCTATCAAATAAGTGTGATAGCTGGCAGTGACAAACGGAACAAACCGAAACCTAACTTTTTGTTCAGTAAACAGGAAATATCCGAAGATATATTCTAGAATTATCACAACATGAATAATTCCAAATAACATAATATTACTAAAAATAACGAATATTCTATCTTCGGGCTGTTGTTGCCTTAATACTGGATCGTTATCGATTTTAAAACATAGGTTGAAAAATATTTTCCAAGTGTTCGCCTTCAAATAGGAGTCAATCAAGGCGATGTAAATGTTGATAAAGCTCAGTAAAACTGTTGTGGCAAACAGCACGTTAGAATATACAGTTTCCGGTTTCCATTGACTACAAGACATTTCTATAACTATAACACAAACAGAGGGCAAGTAAAGTAAAAAACCGATAATGCTATATACAACTTGATGTTCTATTTGTTGACTTTTTAATGTATAATTGGGTACAATTGCAAAATATCTCAGGTACTTTATTATAAAATTGAAATATTTTATATTGCTCTTGTCCGATGGGACAAAAAGCATTTTTTTCAGCCAATTAAACATCATGCATTATTGTATGGAACTGTTATAACTATAATACGCTATTGTGAAATAAAATATGCATATCGTTGCGTGTTGCTAATCGTAAACTATATAATCATTTAACTGCTCGCAGTAAATATACAGGGTGTTTAGTGCATGGTTTGCCAAATTAAAATAACCGAGAGGAGGGGTCTCTTGCTTTGCTCTTCAGCCTCCTCATTCTAAAAGTCAGCATTGAAACTTGAATTAAAAAAAAAGTTATTGGAATATCCTCCAAATTATTTTTTACTTTAATGTGTAATGTTGTAGGGTTTTATGAAAATCAAATTTACATGCAAACAACATCTAATCTCGCAAAGTTTTTGGAAGAAGTAAAAATAAATTTAAAGCTCAACCTTATATTGCATATCACTAATAGGTATCATGTTCTTCAAATTCTTTAAAAAAATCTCTGGTTTATCCTCTTTCTAACGGTATGCATTCATGCCACTAAAACGTTTTACTAACTTCGATATTCGCAACACGCGCAAAGTAGGTAAAAACTGTTATCTTCCTCATACACAGTAGAATTGCATCATCTGTCTCACTCTTTCAGTAGGTAAACGGAAAACAAGCTAAAAAAAACGCGTGTCGTGATTTCAGTTTTTTTAGTCGAGATTTGACTGTCTTTGTTGATTAACGCATTTGTTGTTTCAACGCAGCGCCGCTAATATTTTGATTTTGTTAAGTTTTTGTTTTGTTTGTGTTGGTTTTTGTTTAGTGAATGAAGAATTAATGAAGAATACGCGGACATTTTGATGATATATGTAAGCGCTAATGATATTGTACGAGAAACGCAAAGAGTTTATCAAGAACGCTTTTCTAACAGACGCGTACCTTACTGTCATACTTTGCAAAACACTTACCGGCGGAGGTCAGCCGGTAGTAAAAAGATACCAGATGTTGAAAGTGAAACTGAATCGTTGATAAATTGAGATACTTTAAAAACGGTTGAAGACATAAGTTTCAAAATCGAGTTTTCAAAGGGGTCAAATCCAAATTAGGTACTAGTTCCCAGAGGGTGCTAGCTAATACTTTGTGGGAAATTAACTCACTCATATTTCATATCTTATAAAACTGGCAATATTTTGACTTTAAAGTAGAGAAGAGTCATAATTCCCACGGAAAAAAGGCACCCTTGGTTAATAACGCCTTACATTTGAGAAGATATTTTCTTCATTTCTAATAACACTGGCTGTTTGTTAACATTTTTGTAAAAGTTCGTCTCGTGTATTGATTTCATCATGGTAAACTAAAGACTTCATATGACCCCACAAATAAAAGTTTAACGGATTAATGTCAGGGCTACGAGGTGGTCAAGGAAACTCACCACCGCGCCCAATCCGTCAATGTGGAAAACGTTGATTCAAATGATTTCGCACTGCAACAGTAAAACGCAGTCCAAAAGGTCTAATAAATCATATCTAAAAACTGCACATATTGATCTTCATTCAGTTTTTGCGGAAGATTGTATGGACCAATTAAAAAATTGTCGATAATGCTGCACCAAATGTTAATTGAACAATCGTTGTGAAAATGTCGCTTTTTTGGTAGGCGTGGATTCTTCAGGGCTTAATAGTTGCCTCGTCAGTAAACAATATCTTTTTCAGGAATATGGGATTTTCTTTTTTTTTATGTTGTAAGTTTCGATGAAATTTTGATTTAGCCGGCAAATCTTGTGGCAATGTATTTAGAACAGGCGAAAAATGGTAGGGAAAATTTTTTTTTATTTAAGACTCTTGAAACGATAGATTTGGTAATTCCTGTAGATGCCTCCAAACGCTTAGTGCTTAGTTCAGTATTTTCCGCGATACTAACCAAAATATCATCTTCTTGTTCTACTTGTTCTACTACATTAAATCACGGCTAGGAAACTAATTAAGTCTGGGTTGTTTTTATAAATTATTTAATACCAATCCAAGGTTGGAGAAACTTGTTTCAACTTACGTTTTATAGGATCGATAGAAAACAATGATAGTTGTTATCGAGACCTAATAGTTCGTACACAACATTCATGGCACACTTTTGTAAAATGTATATTTTTCAACCATCGACAAGATGTGCAATGGAATATTCGAACGTGGATATCTCGCAAATGGAGTGAGATATCGTTGTTGACCATATTTTACATGGAAATTATAGGTCTTTCCTATTTTGAAGTCAATATATTCCCAGCTTTATAGGTTAAAAAAATATGAGTTAATTCCTCACAAAGTAGGTACCAAACGTTTTCCAGGAACTAAGCTCAAACTAGTACTAAATTCGAAATGGTCATCTTTAAGAACTCAACTATCACGATTTTGAACCTGATATTTCCACAGTCAAAAAACAGCAATAAACTATAACATATTTTGGAAGTAAGAAAAGAAACATCGAAGCTAATTAGACAAACTAAAAGAAAATATGAAAACAATCAACTTAATGAAATAGAAAAAGATTTCCAAAAAAATAACACCCGAAACTTTTACAAAACATTTAAAACTAAATTAACAGGCTATCAACCGCAAAGTCTTTGCTTTCAAAAGGAAAACGGACAATTAGCTCTAAATAACCAAGACAATTGCAAAGAACTTGCGAAATATTTTGAACAAATACTAAACTGTCCTGAGCCCTTAAACAAATTAGCAACACTAAATCCTAAACAAACAAACCCAGATTCATTACCACCGAATGAAGATGAAATAATTAGGCAAATCAAGCGGCTTAAAAATAACAAAGCTTCTGGTGAAGATGGAATCACTGCGGAACTTTTGAAATCCGCTGGTCCAGGTACAATCAGGGAAATATCCAAAATTCTACAAGAAGTTTGGCGAACCGAACGGATTCCGGAAGATTGGAAAGAGGTCCTCTTTAATTGCAGCAATCCATTTAATTATTTCTACTTTAGCTCTACTCCTATTTTCATAAAATTCGACTATTTGTCTAGTTAGCCTACTCGGATTCATCCGTTTGATGTGTCCGTAAAACTTAAGTCTTCTTTTTCTCATATCGCTATGTATATCTGTGTATTGTTTGATTTCTTGGTTTTCTCGAAGTCGGTATGTTGTGCTATTTATTTGTTTGTGGCCTAGGATTTTTCTTATGATTTTTCTTTCCTTCTTTTCAATATCCTCGATGTCCCTCTTTCTATTCAAAATGAGCGTTTCTGCAGCATATATACATTCTGGCTTAATAACCGTGTTGTAATGTCTCAGTTTTGTGTTTTTAGATAGGCATTTTTTGTTGTAAATATTTTGTGTAAGTCTCAATGTCGTTTCCATTTTTTGACATCTACCCTTATTGGCCGCTTTTTCCAACCCATTTTCCATGATTATTTCACCCATATCTATATATATATATATATATATATATATATATATATATATATATATATATATATATATATATATATATATATATATATTATATATATATATATATATATAGATATAGATATATCCAAAAAAAAGATTGCTGCCAAAAGGAAAACGGACAATTAGCTCTAAATAACCAAGACAATTGCAAAGAACTTGCGAAATATTTTGAACAAATACTAAACTGTCCTGAGCCTTTAAACAAATTACCAACACTAAACCCTAAACAAACAAACCCAGATTCATTTCCACCGAATGAAGATGAAATAATTAGGCAAATCAAGCGGCTTAAAAATGACAAAGCTTCTGGTGAAGATGGAATAACTGCTGAACTTTTGAAATCCGCTGGTCCAGGCACAATCAAGGAAATAACCAAAATTCTACAAGAAGTTTGGCGAACCGAACGGATTCCGGAAGATTGGAAAGATGCTCTAATCCATCCACTACACAAGAACGGAGATAGAATGGATGTAAACAACTATAGAGGGATATCTCTTCTCCCAGTTTGTTACAAGATTCTATCTCAATGTCTACTAGACAGAGCACAAGGACAGTTGGAACCTAAAATTGGTGAATATCAAGCAGGTTTTCGACCGGGCAGATCCTGCCCTGAACAGATCCTGAATCTAAAGTTGATCCTAAGACATCAAAAACTGTATAATAAAAATCTCGTCTCTACATTTGTGGATTTCAAGAAAGCATATGATTCTATATACCGCGAATCTTTATTTCGAATCTTGAAAGAACAAGGACTAGATCTGAAAACGCTGGCAATTATTAAAGCAACATTAACTAACACAAGGTCAAAAGTTAAATTCATGGGTGACATCTCAGAGCCCTTCGAAATTAAAACTGGAGTGAGACAAGGGGATGGACTTTCGCCACTCTTATTTAACTGTGTTCTAGAAAAAGTAATACAGGAGTGGAGAGTTGGAGAACCAACATCAAAATTGATTGTCTAGCGTTTGCTGATGATCTAGCAATTTTGGCTCAAGATGTATTAACGGCACAGAAACAGATTGAAATTCTAAAAGAAATAGCAGAAAAGGTAGGACTCCAAATTTCCTTTGAAAAGACACAATACATGACCTGCAACAGACTAAGAACGCCATTTCTAAAAACAAAATATGGTAACATCAGACGAGTCTCTCAATTCAAATATTTGGGTGAAATAATCATGGAAAATGGGTTGGAAAAAGCGGCCAATAAGGGTAGATGTCAAAAAATGGAAATAGTGGTGTTAGAATTCTTTGGACTGCGTCTAATGAGACAACAACAGTGCTGAGTATGAAGACAGATAATATTTGATTACACTTAACAAGTGTTGGCGTCGATTTATAAATTTGAAATTTCTTTCAATTTTTATACGGAATTAATATGTATTTAACTGAAGGAGAAATAATTGAAATCCTAATAATTGTTCAATGCGGTGACAGAGAGCGTACTTTTGCTGAAGTTATAATTGTCGAGTATTTAATCAAGTACATCCGAATAAAAATATCATTCAGCATGACAAAAGTCAACAGTTTCATAAACGGTGAAAAGATTCAGTGATACCGGCAGCATTAAAAGTCGTCCAAAATTAGGAAGACAGGAAACAAAAACTAATGACCAAAATTCTTTGAATGTTTTGGTTAATGTGGTAGACAATTGTAAGGTTTCCGTGCAACAATTAGCTTTAAATCATAACATGTGTAGACGCTCAGTCCAAAAAAAAAATAAATAAATAAAAAAACGTTTTTATCCTTACAAATTATGTTACTGCAAGAATTAAGTGCAATTTAATGATGGCAAAGTTTTGCAAATTAATGATGGAAAAAATAAATACCAATCCAAATTTTGTTTCAAATTTTATTTTCACGTATGAAGCAATATTCTGTTTAAATGGTCATATTAACAGACACAATTGTAGATACTGGGCTGATACTAATCCACAATGGACGGAGCGGGATCATACATAGCATCCTCAAAAGTTGAATGTTTGAATGGGATTTAGTGGCATTGATGGCAACTTGATAGCAGATAAGTATTTAAATCTAATGGAAGAAAATATCATCCCTCAACTGTTCCAAATTTCTCTGTTTCCAAATTTAATTAACCAAAACTGGGAAATATGGTTACAGCAAGATGGTGCACCGGCACACTAACACTGCTTTCCCAAAGCGATAGGCCGGCAGACGAGGAGTTATGGAACGGCCATAGCCAAGAAGTTAATGATGGAACACTTTGAACACCTTTTGCAAATAGTCTTTTAATAAAAAAAAACCTTTTAGACTTTTACCTCGTTGAATGCAGAAAAAAATATGCTCTTTCCAACAATGTCAAATTCAAGAAAATATACCCAAAAAGTTGCAAACATTTCCTGATGTTAATTTCATTTAGGGTGCCCTGGGGAGTCCTACCATCGGGAGACGAAACATGTGCGCTCCAATGGAAGGGATGGGTGGGGCTCGCCCTCGGTCGGGTCTTTAACAAAATGTTCATATATATATATATATATGTATATATATATATATATATATATATATATATATATATATATATATATATATATATATATATATATATATATATATATATATATATATATATATTTAGAGGTCCTAAATAAATGATTTGAGGGAAGTAGGAGTGAGGGATTGGAGGCATGATGCTCTGGACCGGGAAATTTGGAAAAGAAGAGTGAGAGAACTCGAAAGCAAGGACCACTAGTCCTGTAGAGTTTAATATATATATATATATATATATATATATATATATATATATATATATATATATATATATATATATATATATATATATATATATATATATTAAAAAGCGTTTCTCAAGACCGGTTTCTGGCCTTAAGCCATAAACTTGTGCTCAAGCTGGACCGGACCTGAAAAGCGGCTGAAGGAACGACTAAAGCCATGACAATTTAAATTGGTCATGTCGAATCGAGGCCACAATCACATGCAGCCTCGCCAAGAGGAAGGCTCAAGGCCAGAAACCGGTCTTGGGAGACTCTTGCTGGCGCTTTGGATGGCAGATGAAGGAATGGCAAAGGACGACGTGGAGCACGGGTGAATTTCCTTAGCTCTTTAATACTTTTCTCCACGGGCCTAGTTCCCAATTTTTCGATCATAAATATGTGTATATATGGTAATATCAGTCTCTCAATTCAAATATTTGGGTGAAATAATCATAGAGAACCAGTTGGAAAAAGCGGCCAATAAGGGTAGATGTCTGCATTGAGACTTACATAAAATATTTACAACAAAAAATGCATATCTAAAAACATAAAACTGACACATTACAATACAGTTATTAAGCCAGAATGTCTATATGGCGAAGAAATGCTCAATTTGAATAGAAAGAAAGATATCGAGGATCCGATATATACTGAATCCACAATATACTGACTTCGAGAAAACCAAGAAATTAAACAATACACAGAGATATATAGCGATATGAGAAAACGAAGACTTGAGTTTTACGGACACATACAACGGATGACTCCGAGTAGGCTACCTAGACAAATAGTTGAATTTTATAAAATAGGAGTAGGGCTAAAGTAGAAATAATTAAATGGATTGCTGCAATTAAAGGGGACCTAAGATCAGCAAATATAACTCAAAATGAAATTCAGGATGGAAACTGATTCAGACACAAGGTTAGCGTTTGGGAGGTTGAAATCAGTATGAGCATATAAATGCTTACAACAACAAACACCTCTACTGTACTTCGCTTGGTCCACCGAAACCCATACGTGAATAATAATAATAATTCGTCTCTGCCTAAATGAGCATTTTTGTTGGTTGTTTGACTGGGGTCGAGCTCAACTCATCCCTTCAATTGGAGGGCATATGTTTCGTCTCGGGATGTTCAGATTCTTCAGGGTGCCCACTCGTTAAGAATAGAGAGATCCTATCCACAGTCAACAACCCATGTTTTCGCCGACTTCCCGTCGGATGGCGTATATATGCAGTGTTAAATTTCTTTGGACTGCGTCCAGTGATACCACAGTAGCTGAGGGTCATGATACACCCAACTGTTGGGACCCTTAAGAGATTGAACATCAGAGACGAGATATATGCCCTCCAATTGAAGAGATGGGTGGCGCTCGGTCTACCTCTTCCTTCATTTCCCTCTCTATACTTTTAAAGTTCGCTTCTGAACCCTTTCCAACCATAACTACGAAAAAAATTTCGGTCAAAATCATCTTCACATAATTTTTGTAGTAATTGTATTTTATATGGATAATTTTTTTAAATTATTTTTTGGACTGAGCATCTCCACATGTTATGCTTTAATACTAATTGTTGCACGGAAATCTTACCATTGTCTACTAAATCAATTAAAATATTCAACGAATTTTCGTCATTAGTTTTTGTTTCTTGTTTTCCAAGTTTTGGACGACTTTAAATAGTACCTGTATTATTGAATCATTTCACCGTTTTTGAAACTGTTGAATTAGTGATATTGTTATTCGAATGTACTTCATTCTTTGAATATAAAACTAATAGGTAGGAGCCTTGCCTATCTTAATGCACATATAAATGAAGACGAAAACGGCCATATTGAACCATCACAGATGACTCATTGTTTTGGAATTTTGATAGTTGGTGCCAACAACTTAGAAGTTTATTAGTAGATTTATGCAATTTTAGTGTGTGTTAATCAATAATAAGTGCCAAATAAGTGTACTGGAATACTCTTTTTGTGTGTTCTAGTGTAAATATATATTAAAACTTATAAAAGCAATAATATCGGAAGTAAGGCAAACACACAAAATTTGGTTAGTTGTGCGTCTTGTGGTTGTTTGGTTGTTGACAATGTGTGTCAGAACCACAACTTGTGGTAATACACACAAAAAAAATAAAAATTCAGGAGTAACGTTACATAGGTAAGTGCTTTTAATACGAAATTTGTCAATTATTTAGAAATAAAATAATTATAATGTTACTCAAAATAGTGATTATCTTTTTTTAGAACTTAAATGGGATATATATATATATATATATATATATATATATATATATATATATATATATATATATATATATATATATATATATATATATATATATATATAAAACGGATGAATCCAAATAGGCTAACTAGACAAATAGTCGAATTTTATGAAAATAGGAGTAGAGCTAAAGTAGAAATAATTAAATGGATTGCTGCAATTAAAGAGGACCTAAGATCAGCAAATATTACACAAAGTGAAATTCAGGATAGAGGCTGTTTCAGACACAAGGTTGACGTTTGGAAGGTTGGCCAGAGAGAAAAATGTAGGAAGACTGGAACAACTTGGTCTGACGAAAGAAAAGAAGCTCATAGCAAAAGAATGAAATTAGTATAGGCGCAAAGGAAGGCTAACAACAACAAACGCCTCTAATTGTACTTCGCGTGGTCCACCCGGGTCCATACGTGAATAATAATAATAATATATATATATATATATATATATATATATATATATATATATATATATATATATATATATATATATATATATATATATAATACGTTACTGTACTCATATAAAGAACCTATAAAATATAACTAAAAATAGAGTAATAACTTTTTTACAATCTTATTTTTTGTTTTGAAAGTAGTGTACGTTATTACTACATTTATTTTACTAATAAATGTAAATATTACTTCTATTTTGATTTGGATTTCATATTATTAAACTAGTTTATCTTTTTTCAAGGTTTCTCAAAGATCCATATAGAAAGGCACAGTTGATTAATTTTATTAAAAAGCCAGACTTTATTCCAAACCACAATAGTTTTTATGTTCCCATCATTTTGCTGAGGATTGTTTTGATCGAACATCTATGGTAAAAGTGAGACTACTACCAAATGCTGTTCCAACAATTAAAGTAGGCCGTTTAAAATATGTAATTATTTTACTTTATCATTTTGATAAATGTCTTTCGTAACATTTACTTTTGAAAGTTAACTTTTTTTGGTTGTTGTGGAAAATGAGTATATCTCCCACTTTAGGTTATTTGTCAATATTTTCCTGTTTTATTCATATTTTTTAATTATTTAATTAGAAAAAATGGTACAATTGATATACTAGGTACATAATATGTTTTTCTATAAAAGATAGCAAAACAGGTAATTTGTTATACAAAGTTTGAAATTTGTTTTAGGTTAGAACATATAATCCAGTATTGTTAGACATATGAAAGATGTGGAAAATAAAATGACAGACATGAGTGTATTGTCACCTATGCCTGGAACTTCGTCTAGAGAACAAACTCCTCTAAAATTGCAAGAAGAAGACACATTCCGTAAAAGAAGATTAAAGAGGAAGATTAGTGACTTGGAAAGAACCATTATTTTGAAGAGTCACAAAATACGAAGATTGCAGAAAATGAATTGGTGACAGAAAAAGCAAATATCTTCACTGAAGGTAATGACATTGGAGTTAAAAAAAAAATATTGTCGGAAGAGCATGAAAATATTATACAAGATCATTTTGGAAAAAATAAAGAAATTATTGAAAGAATTTGTAAAAACTCTCAAAATAAAAGGGTAAGAAAAACTTATCAACATTCTATAGCTTTTGCTGTTACATTACATATTTTCTCACCCAAAGCTTATAATTATGTTCGTCAAAAATTTGAAAATAGTCTACCTAATCCAAAAACTTTAGAAAAGTGTTATTCCTCAATAGATGGAAAACCATGGTTTATTGCAGAAGCTTTTAATTTTTTAAAATTAAATGTTAGTTGCAAAACCAAACCTCCCGAACAGATTATTAATGAATCTATAGCAAATCGGCCCAAAAATGAGGATTATACTCAAGAGAATATTAACTCAAATAATTTCCTGCATAACCATCAATATGCATTTAATTATGACCCATTATCTTTTAGAGATATGTTTAGTTTTAGATATGTTTAGATATGTTTAGTTTAGACGTAATAACTTACATTGCAGGTTTTGTTTCATTTCAATTGGGACAGAAGCTGCAATGTGAGCAGGTGTGTTTCACAACAACATAAATCCCCTGGGCGGTTTGCCTTACTCAAGTATTGACGTAATTTAAAATAATTAAAAAACCTTGTTACCTCACCACAAGAATTAATTATACTTGTAAAAACGTTGCAGTGGATGAAAAAATTCGTAGTATTTATACAAAGATAATTTTGTTTAAGGAACAATAGCACTGTGTCACTAAATACAGAAATGATATAAGTATTTTAGTAATAAACTTTTTATTTCCTTTATGAATATGTATACTTAATTTAAATATGAACATCAACTCGGTTTAGATACAACTGATTATCTAACCAATTTTTGGAAATATGATTTTATGACACGAGATTCCAATTTCTTAATAAATTTTTTCCAATTTCTTAATAAATTTAACACATAAAAGAAACTTTACTCTCTGAAAAAATATCATTTTTTAAGTCAAATTAAATTTTTTAATTTCTCAGCCGTATCTAGTAAGTCTTCATTAATTTAATACAGTAACGATAATTATACAATAATTTATTGTTTTATATAACTGTAAATTTTTATCAGCTTCTTGTTTTTATTCATACTACCCTACGCCACTGCCAAACCGGAAACAGTAGTCGGCCATATGCAGCTACCATCTCGGTCCCACTTACAGAATCATATGCTCCTTCCTGTAGTTTTATATTCAAAGACTTCATTCAATACTCGACAAACTTCAGCATAAGTGTCACTGTCACTGTATCCAACATTTATTAGTATTTTAATTAATTTTCTTTCATTAAAATACGTGTTAATCCCATGTAAAAATTGAAAAAAATTTTAAATCCACAAATTGATGTTACCAGTTGCCAAGTGTAATCAAATACTTCATCTGTCATCCATAGTTTCACAGCCTACTGAATGAAAAATATATTTACCCTAAAATAGACTGAAAGACAACAAAATTAGTAGAGCGGCTTACTGTATTAATAGGGTTGTTTTGTTTATTGTAAGTTCGGCTCTAATAAGTAAACTCTTTGACTACTTCGATAATCATTGTGAACTTTTGCCCAATTCTTAAACAAAATAAAACAATTTAATGGCATTCTCTCGTGCTTCCTGAAGGCCATGCTCTGTATCTTGAAGTGTTATTGCTGTTGTGCTGATATCTGATTCTGGTCTTATAGCTTTCCTCATTTGGGCTTGAGCTGAACGCACTTAGCGGCTGAAGGAAAAGTTAGAGCATGAGATCGTATATTTGAATCTCTATTTTTTTTTGTAGATAATTAACGCCTTGTTTTTGTTTGGCACCTTTGAATATAAAACTGCAAGAAGGAGCATACGATCCCGTAAGTGTGACTAGAATGGTAGCTGCATATGGCCGACTACTGTTTCCGGATTAGTAGTGGCGTAAGGCAGTATGAATAAAAATAAGAAACTGATAAAAGTTTACAGCCATAATTTCTAAAACACTAAAACTAAAAAAAGTAAAAGTTCTTGCCATACTGTCCTATAGACACAAAAACACCAATACTTTGTAAAACCCCCATGAAACTCTAGCAATATACTAAATTCGAAGAGATTTACCACTAAACACCAAATCACTTTTCTTCTCGACATACTTCTTGACGCACGTTTCGCTAACCATGTCCTGGGTATTCCTCTGTCACTCTGGTCCAATGTACATAACGATGTCATCAATCCATCGTGCTTTCGATTTTCTTCGCGGATGTTTGCGATCGAGCGGTATCCACTCCAGGATTACCTTGGTCCATCTGTCATCCCATCGTCTCGCTATATGGCCTGCCCATCGCCTCGCTATATCTCCATTTCAATCGCTTTACTCTTCCAATGATGTCACAGACTTTCGTTTGTTCCCTGATCCATGTGCAGGACTTTCTGTTTCATCTTGTAATACCAAGCATACATCTTTCCATTCCCCAGCAGAACATTTGCAGTTCTTGTATGCGTCTTTGCAGCTCCTCTGGGTCTTGTGAAAGGAGAACAATATCATCTGCAAATCTAAGATGGTTTAAGTTTGCACCATTAATCTTAACACCATCCTGTTCCCAATCCAGTTTACGGAATACTTCTTCAAGGCAAGACGAGAAAAGACTAGGCGATATTGCCTCACCCTGCCGTACACCTCGTTCTACAATAATTCCCACTTCAAGATCATCAAGGTGAATTGTGGCTGTAGCTCCATCATATATTGATCCTAATAGGTTTACATATGCTTTATCTACCCCTTGGCTAAGCAGTGCATCTATTATTGCATGCTTTGAGATGGAGTCAAATGCTTTTTCGTAGTCGATAAAAGCCAAGTACGGTGGCATCGTGTATTCGTTGTGCCTTTCTATGGCCTGCTGTACAACCTGGATGTGATCCATTGCAGTGAATCCACTTCTGAATCCTGCTTGTTCTCTTGGTTGTGCGTCATTCAGTTGATTTAATACTCTTTTAGAAATTATCTTAGTAAAAACTTTTACATTACTGATAGGAGGCTTATTGGGCGGTAGTTCTTTAAATCTTCCTGTGCTCCCTTTTTATGTAAAAGGATCACTTCTGCATTTTTCCATAAGTCAGGTACTTTTTGTTTTTGGAGGCATTTTGAATATAATTTTGCCGGTGTTTTATGTAACGTCCGACTAGCAGCTTTTAGCATTTCGACAGTTACACTGTCCTTTCCTGGAGCCTTGCCGTTCTTCATCGATTCTATAGCGTTTGTTACTTCCTCCACTAGAATATCTGGCATTTGTTCTTCCGTGGGTATTGCTGTCTTTCATCGGTTCTGATCTTCATATAACTGGGAATAAAATCTTCTGACAACCTCTAACATTTGCGTACTGTGCCATCTTCACGCCTTAAGGCATATATTTGCGTTCTTTTTTTCTCAGCTTCTGTTTAGCCTTGTTAATTCCTTTGTTTTCTTTCAGGGTTTTTTGCACTAGCTGCATGTTGAATCGGCGCGTATCCTCTCTGATACGTTTTGCAGCGCTCAGTGCACTCGACCCTGTTAAAAGGACTACCTGCATTTCTCATGCGCCGTTTCTTCATTAAATCAATGGTCTCACTGGATATTTTTGTTTGTTTGAGCCATTTTTCTTCTGATGCTATTGAAGCAGCCGTTTGAAGCACATTGTTAGCGATTTCTTCATATTGAACTGATAGTTCCACTTCCTCCGGATCTTGTAACACAGCAAACCGGTTTGACAAAGCAATCTCAAAATCGTTTCTTCACTCCAGCAGTTTCCCAGAATCCACTTTGCCCTTCTTTGATCTTACCATTCTTTCGCGTTCTCTTCGACAGTTAATCCTAACTTTTGCTCGTACCATCCGGTGGTCACTTCCAACATTAAATTTGTTAAGGACAGTACAATTGGTAAATATTGTTTTATCGTTGGTCATGATGTAGTCAATTTCACTTGTGAGCCCAGATGAACTTTTCCAAGTCCATTTTCTGTTGATATTTTTCTTATAGAACGAATCCATAATATATAGTTCTTGTCCTTCAGCAAAATCAACTAATCTATCACCTCTATTATCTCGCTCACCAGTTCCATATGGACCAGTTGCATTTTCGTCAGTTCCTGTGGTTCCAATTCTGGCATTAAAATCACCCATCAGGATTTTTTATCTACATTTCTCCTTGTATAAAAGCTGGACCGCATCATCATAAAATTCCTCAATTTCCTCATCCATGTGGCTTATAGTTGGTGCATAAGCTTGGACGATTTGAAGCCTAAACTTTTTATTCAGCTGAATGACGCAGTGGGCTAGTCGATCCGATGTACTTTCAAATTTTACAATACTGTCTTTCAGCTTTCGATTGATGAGGAAATACATAAATTATTCATTACTAAGATATATATATCCTAATGTACGTAAGAAAAGCAGTAGTCTCACTTTTACCTTAGATATTCGATCGAAACAGTCCTCAGCAAAATGATGGGAACATAAAAACCTACTGAGGTTTGGAATAAGGTCAGACTTTTTAATAAAATTAATCCAGTGTTCTTCTATTTGGAATCTTTGGGAAATCTAGAAAAAAGATGTACTGGTTTAATAACATAAAATAAAAATCACAATGGAAGTTACATTTACATTTAATACTAGAATAATTTCTGAAAAGGATTATAAGAAAAGAAACACTCTGTATGATTAGTTATATTTTAGATTATATGAGTAAAGTATCATGTTGTATATGTATCAAACGAAAACTAAAAAATTATCTGAATTTTTAATTGCCCAGTATCTCAGAAAACTAAACATTTTAGAATGAAGGTTAAAAAGTTTAGTTCTAGAAAAAAAATCACTATCTTGAATAACATAATTATATTATTTTACCTAAATCAATTTGACTACGTCTATGCATACCAGGCGATATGTTTACTTCATAATCTTAAAATGTTATTGAAACAAAATACGTTTTTATTTCAAAATAATTGACAAATTTACAATTAAAAGCACTTACCTATGTAATGTTACTCCTGAATTTTGATTTTTTCGTATCAGGGAACAACCACAAGACGCACAACTAACCATATTTTATGTGTTTACCTTACTTCCGATATTATTGCTTTAATATAATAAGTATTAATATGTATTTACACTAGAAGACGCAAAAAGAGTATTCCAATACACTTATTCGCCACTTAGTATTGATTAAAACATACTAAAATTTCACAGATCTACTAATACACTTCTAAATTGTTGACACCAACTACCAAAATTCCAAAACAATGAGTCATCTATGGTGTTTCAATATGGCCATTTTCGTCTCCATTTATACGTCCATTAAGATAGGCAAGGCCCCTTCCTGTTAGTTTTATATTCAAAGGTTGACACACATGGTGTACGAGATTAGTTAAGGTTTTGTTTGTTGATAAAAGTTGATTTTATTTTAACGTATAAACTTTTAGGTTTTGTTTTATTTCATATTCTGCTATTCTGTTCTATTCTATTCTATTCTATGCTATTCTATTCTATTAGGTATTATATACTGCATTCTCCATGAATCAATAGCAAATATATTACATTATACATGTATCAGTCTAAAAATATAGTGCATTGTTATAACTTTTACTTACTGTTGACGTTAATACGCAGATCACAATTGAGGTGAAAGTCGAGTTCTCAAGTTCGTACAAATATCCGTGAATACACATTTGTAATATATTGTTTGAATGTATTATAATCACTAAAAGGAGTTGTTTACCAAATAAAGTGTTGAATAGATCTACTACATTTCCCAAATCCATATATGTTCTTCTAGCTTTTGTTACTGTTTTAATATTCTTCTTGCATTCTTCTTTTGTTATTATTTTATCGAGATGATATAATTTCTCTTTGATGTAATTGGTGATAATTACTGTGAACAAACTTATCATACATGAGTGATAGTTCATAATGGTATATGGAGCATAGTTTATAGCTGGTTTATTATGAAGGACTATGGAATATTCCAAAATATATTCGAAAATTTTTCCAACTTGAATAATCCCAAATATAACGATGTTACTAAAAATAACTAATATCCGATCATCGCTTGGTAATTTCGACAATTCTTGTTCATGGTCGATTTCAAGGCATTTGTTAAAGAAATCCTTCCAGACACTCGCCATTAGATAGGAGTCAAGCACTGTGATAAAAAAGTTGATGAAGCCTAGTACAATTGTCGTGCCAAACAGCACGGCTGAAAGTAATTTTTTTGGGTCCACATGACCAGTCCACGTCCATATTATGGTAACGATGGCATAAACAAAGGGTAAATAAAGTAAAAAACCGATAATGGAATATATAGCTTGACGTTCTATTTGATTGTTTTTGAAATTATAATTCGGTACAATGGCAAAATATCTCAAACACTTTATTATTAGATTGAAACATTTGATATTATTTTTATCGGATGAAACATACAACTTTTTATTCAACCAACCACACATAATTGAATATTGTCAGAAAGTGTGAAGGAATAATAAGTTAACATGATATAATTGATATGTGTGTGCATGTTACTTAATCGTAAGCGGTATTTGCTCTTGTAATGACGTAAAATATGTAACATATACGAGGACAAAACAAAAAGCTACATTTTTTGAAACAAAATTTTATTTTTTTGTTAAAAATAGATTTATTTTTCAACATAGCTTTCTTCTAAATTTTTATGTTTTATAATGAGTACGACTTCTAACGACTCTATGGAAAAAGTACCTGGAATTTCTCATTTACAAAGCCCGCGTAAAGTATTCTTTAACTTTCTTTTCGGATGTAAGATGGCTAGTTACGAAATCCAATTTGAACGCGGTAGATCAACTTGTTTGTATATATTAACTGGATTTGTTAGTCGACATCAAGTGTGTTCTGCGAAAAAATATTGAGCAGAGTTTACTTTAAATTTTATGTGTTAAACTAAATTTCGTGTGTCTACTATGAAGACAACAAAAAATTTTTTTTGTGTTTTATTTAATGCTGTATATAAATATAAATTTACATTCCCAATTTTTCGATCATAAATATATATATATATATATATATATATATATATATATATATATATATATATATATATATATATATATATATATATATATGTGTGTGATGGAGCTACAGCCACAATTCACCTTGATGGTCTTGAAGTGGGAATTAATGGAGAACGAGCTGTACGGCAGGGTGACGCAATATCGCCTATTCTTTTCTCGGCTGACGAAGACGGAGCTGCAAAGACGCATACAAGAACTGCAAAGGGGTGCTGAACCATTTGGCTTAAAAATAAACCTGAAAAAGAGTCAGGTTATGTTCAATAACTTCGCTCAGGAGAAAAGAATTTCAGTTTTAGGAATGGATTTGGAGGTTGTGGATAGCTTTATATATCTTGGGCAGAGGATTTCAATGGAGGGGAATACCGCTCGGCAGGTGGAACGACGTGTTAAATGTGGCTGGCAGGCATATGGCAGGCTCAACATTGTGTTTAAAAGCAGACTCCAACTTTGCCTGAAAAGAAAAGTCTTAGGTCAGTGCGTTCTACCCGTTATGACATACGGAAGTAAAACTTGGACACTCACATCGCAACCCATTCAAAAACTTCGGGTAGCACAGAGGGGAATGGAAAGATCTATGCTTGGCATTACAAGACGAGTCAGAAGGTCCTGCGCATGGATCAGGGAACAAACAAAAGTCTGTGACATCATTGGAAGAGGAAAGCAATTGAAATGGAGATGGGCAGGCCATATAGCGAGGCGATGGGATGGGAAAAAAACAACAATTTGATCGAGATAAATGGAATTGTTCAATTTCCAAACTTGCACTTCAAGTACTGACGTTAAATATATTATATATATCTATATATATATATATATATATATATATATATATATATATATATATATATATATATATATATGTATATATATATATATATATATATATATATATATATATATATATATATATATATATATATATATATATATATATATCTATATATATATATATATATATATATATATATATATATATATATATATATATATATATATATATATATATATATATATACTGCCACAATTTTTTTTTATTGCTAAGTTGGTACAACTGTCATCTATACTAGGAGTTTGAACGCTATTGGTCATTTAATTTGTTTACAGTGCTCGATTTTGTCAGTTCTTCTCAAGTGTGTTTTGCGATTTTTGTAATGGATAAAAACATCGAACAAAGAATTTGTCATCAATTTTGCATTTCAAATGGAATTTCGTGTACCGTGTCGCTGAAAATGTTGCAGAAGGCTTACGGTGAATTAACTTTATCAAAAACACGTACATATGAGTGGTACAGTGCATTCAAAAGCGGTCGAGATGTCTTGGAAGATTTGCCTCGCTCAAGTCAGCTCGGTCTTCAACTGAAGTTAACATCGCTAAAGTGAATTAAATTTTTTCTTTCTGTGCTTCACAAATTAATTTGTACCATATTAAGCGATTGTTTGTCATGAAATGCGTTGCTGCTCGATTAGTGCCGAAAGACCTGATTTTTTTCAGAAACTCAATCTCGTAAAGGTCGCTGAAAACATGCTAGAAAGAGCCAATTCCAATCCCACATTCATAAAACGTATTGTAGCTCGTGATAACTTATGGATATAAGAGTTTGACATGCAAAACAGTTAACAAGCTGCGGAATGGCGCCTTCCAACTGAGCCGAAACCGTAAAAACCACATCAAAGTCAATCAAAAGTTTAGGTGATTTTGACTGTTTTCTTTGATTATCGTGGTGATGTGCACTCGGAATTTTTGCCAGAAAATTCGCCGAAAAAGGCCAGATTTGCTGAAAGAAAACTCTTGGATTTTGTATAAGGACAACGTACCTCTCATCTCAACGTATCTCTCAAGGCTATAATTGTGAACGAATTTCTGGCCAAAAACTCAACAAACACCATCGAACAACCACTGAATTTCCCTGATATGGCTCCGGCAGTCTTCTTTCTCTTTCCAGAACTCAACTTACCATTTCGAGGTACCCGTTTTCAGTCGATAGAAGACATAAAAGAGAATTCGCGACAAGAACTGAAGTTGATTCCGGAAAATGCGTTTGAAAAATGTTTTGACAATTGGATTATTTGTTGACATAAGTGTATTATTTCGGAAGGGGCCTACAGAAAATTTGGATAAATAATAAACATTTTGTGTTTTATTGGCCAATTCCCGGTACTTTTTGATAGAAGGTATAAATATATATATATATATATATATATATATATATATATATATATATATATATATATATATATATATATATATATATTTTATGTCTTCTATTGACTGAAAACGGGTACCTCGAAATGGTAAGTTGAGTTCTGGAAAGAGAAAGAAGACTGCCGGAGCCATATCAGGGAAATTCAGTGGTTGTTCGATGGTGTTTGTTGAGTTTTTGGCCAGAAATTCGTTCACAATTATAGCCTTGAGAGATACGTTGAGATGAGAGGTACGTTGTCCTGATACAAAATCCAAGAGTTTTCTTTCAGCAAATATGGCCTTTTTCGGCGAATTTTCTGGCAAAAATTCCGAGTGCACAACACCACGATAATCAAAGAAAACAGTCAAAATCACCTAAACTTTTGATTGACTTTGATGTGGTTTTTACGGTTTCGGCTCAGTTGGAAGGCGCCATTCCGAAGCTTGTTAATTGTTTTGCATGTCAAACATGTTATATCCATAAGTTATCACGAGCTACAATACGTTTTATGAATGTGGGATTGGAATTGGCTCTTTCTAGCATGTTTTCAGCGACCTTTACGAGATTGAGTTTCTGAAAAAAATCAGGTCTTTCGGCACTAATCGAGCAGCAACGCATTTCATGACAAACAATCGCTTAATATGGTACAAATTAATTTGTGAAGCACAGAAAGAAAAAAATTCATTCACTTTAGCGATGTTAACTTCAGTTGAAGACCGAGCTGACTTGAGCGAGGCAAATCTTCCAAGACATCTCGACCGCTTTTGAATGCACTGTACCACTCATATGTACCTGTTTTTGATAAAGTTAATTCACCGTAAGCCTTCTGCAACATTTTCAGCGACACGGTACACGAATAACGAATGAATACACGATGTCGACTAACAAATCCAGTTAATATATACAAACAAGTTGATCTACCGCGTTCAAATTGGATTTCGTAACTAGCCATCTTACATCCGAAAAGAAAGCTAAAGAATACTTTACGCGGGCTTTGTAAATGAGAAATTCCAGGTACTTTTTCCATAGAGTCGTTAGAAGTCGTACTCGTTATAAAACATAAAAATTTAGAAGGAAAGCTATGTTGAAAAATAAATCTATTTTTAACAAAAAAATAAGATTTTGTTTCAAAAAACGTAGCTTTTTGTTTTGTCCTCGTATATGTTACATATTTTACGTCATTACAAGAGCAAATACCGCTTACGATTAAGTAACATGCACACACATATCAATTATATCATGTTAACTTATTATTCCTTCACACTTTCTGACAATATTCAATTATGTGTGGTTGGTTGAATAAAAAGTTGTATGTTTCATCCGATAAAAATAATATCAAATGTTTCAATCTAATAATAAAGTGTTTGAGATATTTTGCCATTGTACCGAATTATAATTTCAAAAACAATCAAATAGAACGTCAAGCTATGTATTCCATTATCGGTTTTTTACTTTATTTGCCCTTTGTTTATGCCATCGTTACCATAATATGGACGTGGACTGGTCATGTGGACCCAAAAAAACTACTTTCAGCCGTGCTGTTTGGCACAACAATTGTACTAGGCTTCATCAACTTTTTTATCACAGTGCTTGACTCCTATCTAATGGCGAGTGTCTGGAAGGATTTCTTTAACAAATGCCTTGAAATCGACCATGAACAAGAATTGTCGAAATTACCAAGCGATGATCGGATATTAGTTATTTTTAGTAACATCGTTATATTTGGGATTATTCAGGTTGGAAAAATTTTCGAATATATCTTGGAATATTCCATAGTCCTTCATAATAAATCAGCTATAAACTATGCTCCATATACCATTATGAACTATCACTCATGTATGATAAGTTTGTTCACAGTAATTATCACCAATTACATCAAAGAGAAATTATATCACCTCGATAAAATAATAACAAAAGAAGAATGCTTGGATTTTGTATCAGGACAACGTACCTCTCATCTCAACGTATCTCTCAAGGCTATAATTGTGAACGAATTTCTGGCCAAAAACTCAACAAACACCATCGAACAACCACTGAATTTCCCTGATATGGCTCCGGCAGTCCTCTTTCTCTTTCCAGAACTCAACTTACCATTTCGAGGTACCCGTTTTCAGTCGATAGAAGACATAAAAGATAATTCGCGACAAGAACTGAAGTTGATTCCGGAAAATGCGTTTGAAAAATGTTTTGACAATTGGATTATTTGTTGACATAAGTGTATTATTTCGGAAGGGGCCTACAGAAAATTTGGATAAATAATAAACATTTTGTGTTTTATTGGCCAATTCCCGTTACTTTTTGATAGAAGGTATAAATAAATATATATATATATATATATATATATATATATATATATATATATATATATATATATATATATATATATATATATATAATAATAATAATAATAAAATCTAGCAGGCATCATGTAACCCGTGGCCCAACAATTACAGTCATACGTAGAAACACGAATGCTTTATTAATACCACTAAGGACATTGTAGCGTTCACAAATTCTTGATCGTTACAGGTAGCATTCGAAAATTGTTGATCACCACTGGTAGGTTTATTTCGGACAAATTCTTAACTGAAAGAGCTTCGGTATCGTTGGGACGTTTTCGCGCCTTACCCTTCCGACCGAGGTACGTAGGTTTGCTGGCCAAGTCACGCTTGGGTTGATTTTTCTGATATTCTTATAGAGGGTTTTACGACCCGGCAGCAGAGAATCCGATCAACAGACATCAGGCCACTGAACGACCACCTATTACAGAGCCCGACCATCGTGGAAACCTTACACCTTTTTGAGGCCACATGGCAGAGTAACCGGTTGGTCAGATCGAGATTATTTCGGGACCCCCGCATAGGGATACCGGACTGCCCGCAGTCGTACTCAGTGTTTTTGGACACCCAGTACCTTGATAGGCAAGGATAGACAACATCAGGAAATAAGGCCAGATAAACACTTGTTTTATTATATTTTCATGTACCCTTAAGGATTGCAATTACCAGTTATTTTTCACAAATATATTATTACCATAATTTCTTATACTGATAATGGTCACGTCATCATTTTATATTTTGTATCTATTTGCCGTCTGACCATTCTTGGTTAACCTAGCGTTATATATCTATCTTTTTACTATTGTCAGAATAGAGGAAATAACCTCTAATTTGTAAGTATAGGGACAAAGAGACCAGCTGGTGTAATTCAGAGCTGTGTATTTGATTTTTGATTTCTTTCACGGTAAGGTTAGGAGAACCACCTTCCCTAAACCTTCCCGTGTCCTTTGTTTGATAGTTTTAGTTATTCCTTTTTTTGTGTGCTTTGTGTCGTTCTTTTTTGAGTGTGCTTTTATAATATATATGTATAAAATTCTAGTAAACCGTTTTATTTAAGATAGACCTCTTCCCGGTTCCAGGGTCTTTTCCGATATATGAAGTAACCGGGTGGCGCTCAACTTTTGTCGTGGCTTCATCCTGTCCTGGACCTTCTTCCCGGTGCTCTCGGCGAACAGCTGCCGTCGCTGTGATCTATATATTTTTTATTTTGTTTCAAAAGAGAAAATAATAGGTCACAACATCGCAGTTGACAACATCGACATCTGCGCAAGTAAAAGTATTGTATCACTGTACCCCAGTATATCCATAGATAAAGCACTGGATGAAATTGCAAACAACGAGAACTTCCCTCCACACATTATCGAATTCGCCGAGCCCTGTTTAACACCTTCAACACGGTTGATGTCATAAGACATCCTGCCATGCCCTCCCAAGTGACGGGTGATATCATATCATCATGTGCAAAAAACAATAAAAACAGCATTATTTTGTAATAATATGTCACAATATACTATCCTGATGAAATAATAAAAGAACTTATGTCGAATTTCAGAAAAAAAATTCTCGTTGCCACTGATGATTTACCAAACCTATAACGCATTGAATGGGTTAAGAAACTGGCTGTCCGCAAAAAAAAACCAAAAATGTCAGAACTGTTTGAACACCATCTCGAAACAAAACACAATATCAATTTCAATAAGTGCAAACAAACAGCACACGCAAAATACTACAATACAAGAATCGTGCGTGTTTTAGTTGCAAATCAATCAAATCAATCCTTCCAATCCTTCAGTTGCACATCAAACGTCGACGCGAATCTCACGAGACCGGTTTCTGGCCTTAAGCTGTCCACAGTTTAGCTCAAGTTAAACTTTCGAAAGCAACTGAAAGGCTGACCAGGGTCTTGATCATATGTATCGGCCAAGTCGGATGTAAGCAGCGTTGAAATGCTGCTCACGCCATCCGGTTGTTCATAGCAGTATATTGTCTAAAACCATTCAACCCAGGCTCTATTGAGGTACCAGGTTTGAATGAGTCTTTGCCCAATTGTTTGAGTTCGGATGTATAACTGATCCTCCAAATTCCATTGCCATAGCGCCAGAAATTTTTCTGAGTACTCTTCTATCATATACTGCATGCATCTCTTCTATTTTCTTTGTAAGTTTCTTTGTTTCTTTCTTTGTTTTTTTATAAATATCACATGGGCGTACCCAGCTACGAAATGGCAAACTCTAGTCGTCCGTTTTTCAAAAGTCTATCGGTTAAGTTTTGTTATAAATGCGAACGATTTATTTTTAAATCAGAAACTAGATCTATATCTGAGGAAGTCAAAAAAGTCTATCTTTGTTATTTTAAGTGCCAAATTGGAGATTAAGATAAAAATTTGGGCTGCTCATGTTTGCTGTGTGAGTTGTCATGCAAATTTAGTGCAGTGGATGCATTGCAAGAAAAATTCTATGTCATTTGCTGTTCCTATGGTGTGGAGATAAACTACCTAAAAGAAATATTTCCTCAATTGAATGATCCAAAACAAAAAGAAGGCATATTTATTGGACCTGAAATAAAAACTTTTCTAGGTTATTTCCGTTTTCAAGAAAAATTAAATGAAAATGAATTGGCAGCTTGGAAGTGTTTTGTACTCACTTAATCCTTCCTCTTAAAACTCGGAGGTGTCGAGGTGTGTTTTGTGTCGAGGAGTGTTTGGTGTCAGAGACACCGCGTCTCTAAGTGTAGTAAAGTACCGTCTAGAAAGTGTAGTAAAAAGATTTCTGGGCAACAAGAAAGGTAACAACTATAAAAACCTTATAGATAAATTGTAGAAAACTTATGAATGAGATGCATTTTTTACACCCCCATTTAGATTTTTTTCCGGAAACTTTGGATGCAGTTAGCGACGAACAAGGAGAGGTTTCACCAGAACATCAGAACTATAGAAGCAACATTCCAGGGATGCTGGAACCCATCTATGTTGGGCGACTACTGTTGGTTTTTCAAAAAGAAATGATGCTACAGAACACAGGAAGAAAAAGTGTAAAAACAGGAAGAAAAAGAAATCTTCAGCAATGTTTTTGTATAGATTTAACACGTCTTACATGTTTACATTAAATAAATATTAGATAGTAAAAATATGTCGTCTTCTTTTTACTCCCACCGACTCACGTATAATAAAAAAACTGTACGTGTTACAATAATTAGTTTATCATTTAGGACTATAAAATATTCCATATACACCTACTTTTATCAATGTTACCTCAAAAAAGTTTCAATTTGTTGACATGTATAATTAACCAGCTAAAGGTATGAGAGGCATGAAGGACTCAGGGGTGCAGGTCCAGGGGGGCAGCTACACCCTACCCCTCGGTACGCCCATGAATATTACTAAATCTCTCTTCTTGAATATTTCAACGTAAACTTACTTAACCAATATAAAATATTGAAAATTACTGACAATAAATTGAATGATAAAAATCCTAAATATATTTACTCACCATACAAAAGCTGAAGTAGAAAATTGCGTGTGCTTTATATACCAAATTATCATTGTCGAAAATGAACGCAGACATGGAGAAACTGAGAATAGTATTGAAAATGATCATCATTACTATTAGCATCTTTCTTTCAAACAAATCATTAAATATCTCAACTATTTCCACCAAGTCCATATAAAGTTTTCGAGCTTTCCTCAATTTTCCTCTAATTATAGCTCTTCTTGTTAACATAAATTTAATATCAAGAAGGGCGTGTCTGAAATAGTTCGTGATTAACATGACCAGCATATTTACTGACAAAGAGTGATAGTGAATGATCATGAACACTATAATGAACGACATTTTTGTTACCAGAGAATTTTCTATCACTTCTATGCCAACGCTAATGATTGCAATAATAGTGAACGAAAAAAAGATGAAATTTTTGTTGAATATAAATAAGATTTTTGGGGAAATATCCCAGGGATTTATATGTTTGTTAATTTCACGCTCGATATCGGTACATTTTTGGAAAAATTGTTTCCATTGCTCGGATTTGTAATAACAGTCCCAAATTGAACAGATTATGTTTGCGAAACCTGTCAGGTTTGTTGCCACTAATAAAATAATCGTCAGAGGATTAGTCTTATCTGAAACCTCCCAATATTGAACTTTTTTAATACTTAGACCGACCATGACATACAAGGTCACCGTGGTGATGAGAAATATAATTTGCTTCTTAATTTCGTTTGTCTTGAAGTTATAATTCGGTACGATCATAAAGAATCTTAAAAACTTAACAATGTAAGACAAAAAGTCAATGCGTCTGTTGTCAGATAAAACAAATAAAACGGATTTGAAGGATTCGAACATCTCGAAACAGTAAAAACGTGTGTTCTTTGTTTGGTATATCAATTTGAAAATCAATATTGCTCTGTGTGCAAGGTCGATCCTCCAGGTAATATTTGCTCTTGTAATTTCTCCAACCTTGAAAGTGAAATATACACTGTTGCTCTAAATATGTGGAGTCACTTAGTGTGTAAACTCAGATATAGATTCAGATACAGATAATTTTCAAAGTAAACGGTTTTCTAATAAGAACGTCAAACTTTCAAAATGAGGCCCAATGATAATTGAGGTTTTGAAAAAAAAAATGTTATATCAAATTGAAAATAAATTTTTAAACCTGGTGCCGATGACGCGCCTACAGTTCCCGAAAAAACCCGAGCACTTGTGACGTCACAATGTTTATTTCCCCTCAGCATTAGAGACAGTTGATACGAGTGTTTTGGTTTTTTATCAACTTATTCTTGTTATTATCATCAGTGTATTGATAAATTTATTGAAAATGTCAAATTTAATTAGTTATCGTGCCTGTTTCGTACCATTTTGTACGAATAGTACTAAAACAACTTCTGAAAAAAAGTTTTTAAATATGCCACAAGATATTAAACGTCGAAATCGAGATTATTATTTATAACGTTATATCAATTTTATGTTTGAGTATTTATTAGTTGCTGAAGCTGCACAATCGTGACATTTTTTGTCTTAATTTTTCATTAATAATCAACGTAACTGTATAAGCTTTACTCCGAACTTTATGTTCTAGACATACACGTCCTTTTACCATGTAAATACAATTTTTGCTGTTAATTTGAACATAACCTATAGCCTTCTCAGCGTAACTTTCGCGTGATACCCTACAAATAATTTAATTATAGTAAAAATATTAACATATTTTTAATATAGTTTACTAAAGCCGAATCAATTCTATCAGATGCCTTACATCAACTCGACATTACGTCGAGCATTAGCAATTAATGCATTAGCAACATCCTGAGTGAACGATATTAAATTAGTTACCGTAGACCTGCCTTCTACAAAACCATGCTGGCTTAGTGAAAGCATACCCTTAATCGCCTGATATGCACGACTATATTGCAAAATCTCAAATAGTTTAGCAAAATTTAACAACACTACTATTGAAAATTACCCTCATTACTTTTAACATATTCTTTTTAAAACAGATCATTCAATATTTCTATTTCCACCAAGTCCATATACAGTTTTCGAGTTTTGCTCAGTTTCCTTCTAATTAGAACTGCTTTTCTTAAAATAAATTTAATATACAAAGCGGGGGTCGCTTTACAGATCTACACAGTGTTGAATCGTGTGTTGAATCGTGTGTCTTTCAATTATAAATTAATACAATATGCTAAATACAACAGGTTATAAGTGACATTTACATTTCAATAGTGTTGCCGTTATGACGTTTTAAAGTCTGATACTCTTATTGGAAAGCTTTTTCGTTTTCTAATAGTTCGATGGAACAGTAATAAATAAAGAAAAATAAATAGTAGAGAAAATATATATACTTGCATAGTACAATAAATTATTAGCAAAACAGAAGAGATTCTTGCAGTATTTGAAATAAGAATACTCAGAACAATTTTTGCTGCTGTAAATTATAGTGAAAATTAGGATATCACATATAATTTCAGACTTAAGCAATTATACACAGATTTGGATATTGTAGATTATGGTGGGCCGGAAGAATAACTGCACATCTAAACTGGAAAGGGGCAGCTGGAGATCGATCTGGTTAGAGGTGGAAGGTGAAGGAGGTCAAGGTCCACTGATGGTTGTGGCACCACAAGAAGAAGAAGAAGTGAAAGACTACATAAGTTTATCAATAATAATTTTTTAAAGTTTATAATTGATCTGATCTCACTCTCATTCCACACAGTTTCCATCTTCGCTGCATTAAAATCGATTCTTAAGTCAAGAAAATCAAGGCGTATACATTCTGCTGCTTGCTGTTTTCTTTTCAGTTTGTTTTTTAACAACACGAGACTTAGGCTCAATGGAGGCAAGTTGAGGAGGTTAATGTACCTATTGAAAGAAAGATTGTGCTCGATATTTTAGAAAATTATGTCATTATATTTACTTTTTATTAAATACAATTTAATAATTGTATAAATGAATAAATTCTTTAAATTTTGAGTGCTAGTGTATGAGTCGTCCAAGTAACAATTTTATTTAGTAACTCAAATTATGGATAATGATTCTTCATTATTTAAATTTAAGAATGACGACATAATGTCAATATTAGACTATTAAACAAAGTTATATAACTTGGGAAGTATTTTTTTTTGAAAAAAATGTTAACACGTTATTGTTAATGATATTTGTTTTGCTTTCGGTTGATGATTAGTTTAACCATAATAATTATATGTTTTCTATTACTTTATTTAAATTGAGTCAATACTGCTGTGTTAGTTTGGGCAATTTAGGTAATGAAAATTCACTGCCAGTGGAATACTTTAAATTAAATTGAATGATAATGGTCTCTTTATTAAAGACCTACATAAGTCCTTTGCACGGTTGAATATTTATGTTTAATTATACAAACGTGCAAAACAATAAAAGTGTAAAAGTAAAAATTAGTTTTGTTTTAGATATTTTTCGTATGCTACTAAGTCAGCATGACTGAATTGATTTCCCTTGTTCTTGAGCCTTAATATATAGGGTTGGGTTCTGTCCTTTTTCATCCGTTTGTTCTCATTTCGTGTAATGCGAATGCCTGTACTGACGGTTTTTTCTTTTCCTAAAAGTTCTATTTTCTTTTCTTGGGTTAGTATTCTTATTATGTTAGCGTAGGATGTAGACATACAGGCTGTATGGTATTGTATTGAAAATTATTGTACTACATATTGTAATGATTGTAAAATCGAAATAATAGAAATATTGTATATTGCAAAGATTATTATTGTGAGGATCTTAATAATATTAATAATAAATAAAAAACATAATAAAAAATAAAAATACAGAATTCTTTTGATTCTGTTAGAATTGTAAAAATTTACGAGTTTATGTATCATGTCGTCTCAGCCAATTATCTGAAATTTAAGGGAGTGCGTTATTGGTATGAGAGAAGAAGGTTTCTGTTCTCATGCAATAGGAAGATGATTGAGCATTGCTACTTCTACAGTTATGAGGACATAGTGAAGAATACAATGTCTGATGATTAATTCTAGCGGGACAAAATTCATTGACCATGATTTCTGATAGGATATTTTTTTTTTTTTAAAGAAACACGTTTAATTTCGAAGAAAATTAAAAAATGGTTTATTTTAAGTATGCGCCATCGCTAGCTGCTTATTTTTCCTATTTCTCTGGAAAATTTGGATTTCTCTGGAAGTGAATGGTATTAACTGTTTCACCTGGTTTCAAAAGCTCATCCCACCAAATGCAACTTTTTTTTTCGAAAGCGATTCAGTCTTGCGGTCGATGTTGATGGTTGTCCTGGATCAACATAGTCTGCATATTGGATTATCGAAATATATCCATTTTTTATCTCCAGTTAGGATCCAGTGCAAAAAAGCCTTTTTTATGCCAAGAAAGCAACACTTTCCACACAGTTTTTCGCTTTTCCATCTGTTTGTCGTTCAGCTCATGTGATTCCCATTTTCCTGCCTTCTGGTTCTTTCCCATGGCATGCGGACGATCAAAAGTATTTCGGCGACCAACATTTAACCTTTCTGCCATTTGTTATTGAGTTTGCATATCGTTTTCTTCCAACAATGCTTGCAATTCGGCTTATTCAAATCTTTTTGGTTTACCCGAGCGTTATTTTGTTTTTCAAGTTAAAATTATCACTTTTGAATCATCTAAACCAACGCCCACAAGAGTCTTGCGTTGGAATAGTGTCACCATAAGTTCCCACAAGTATACAACGGCTTTCACTCGCGTTCTTTTGACTGAACAAGCTGTAAATGCCCTTTATTTGGGTCGAAACTTAACATGTTTACCATACGAAAAAACATGACGCTAACTTTGTAAAAATAAAATAGTGAATGAGTAAGAATAGTGAAGTTAGGGTGCAATCGTCTAATTGCAAAAGAAGAGTTTGGAGTTCAGAGTAGAGGAAGAAGAGTTCAGGTTTGAGACGTGAAGATCGTTTTAGACGAGAGTTCTAAAATCGTTAATGGGTAATTAGGAACTAATAAGAAGAGATTTTTTTGGGGTGTGATGCTCTCGAAATCATAGACAATCTTCGTTTCGAGCCTTGATATGTTCTTCCGTTAATCGTCCACTCGGTAAAAAATTATAGTTTAGAACCTCTGGACTCTAGAAAAAAAATGTATGTAAAGTCCGAGGGAAGGGGCTTCGCTTGTATCCGATACGTACTTTTCAAATGTATCAATGTTAATTTTGTATTGAGAAGATACAGTTTCAAGTACAACGAGGAAACTTTTAATAGGTTTTTCATCAATATCAGTAATATCGGTAGTGATGTTAATGTACCTTAAAAATATCCAAATAGGGTTACCATCATTATTTTAACCAAAGTGCGGTTTCGGTTTGTTCATACTGAGCTCAAAATTCAATTTATTTTTCTAGTTTTCAACACGTTTCTTATCTTTGTTGCCTAGTACTCTTGACTTGTTGACAAAGTGGAGGATGCACTCACAAGATTTAACAAGCGGTTATAAGAATATGAATGAATCGTAGGTTTTCCTCACCCTAAACGCGATAATTTTGCTTATTAACGTATTGACAAATTCACTAAGTTTTGAATGATCCAGTGGCTTTAGTTAGTGTGTTATTTGAACCTCAGAGCTAAATTCTTTCGATAGATACGCTAAGTTGTGGATTCACTGAGAACATATATATATATATATATATATATATATATATATATATATATATATATATATATATATATATATATATATATATATATATATATATATATATATATATAAATCTACAGTGGTTTTTACGGATGTTCCGTTATAACTACTGAACCATGCATCCGATTGACTTGAAACTTGGTATTCATGTAGAAAATACATGTACTTAATGGATAGGCTAATATTTATATGAGTGTTGGACTCTCTACACCAGTTGCGGGGGCGTTAACGATGAGAATCGCTAATTATCTGATTTTATAGCTTTTATAAACTTATTATTAAAATGAAAATTTGAAATTAATATTTTCTTTCTTGGGCTATATTAAGACTAATTAAAAACGTCTGCAACGGAGTTCAAACTCCTAAAGCGGTTGAGAGGGCGCTAATGATCAAAAACGCTAAATTTCAAATTTCAGCTTTTATCAACTTAATATTGATTATTATTATTATCATGTACATTAACTACTACTATTATTAATTTTAATAAATTAATTATTAATTAAACTATTAAATTAATATTTTTTTGTAGCATTAAAACTTTGTTTTTTTCTAACCTAAACAAATTTTTACCAGATTGACTGATTTAACAAGATATTAAAAACATATATATCTATATGTATATGTTTATATTTATTAATTAAAGAAGAAAAAAGAAAAAAGAAGGAAGCGTGGAATAATTAGATTAAAACCGAAAATTAGTTTCCCAGCATTAAATTAGTAAGATAATTATTTCAACTTTTTATATTGAATTTTCGGTTGTCAATCTCTAGATAGTTTTTAATTATTTCCAATTATTTGTTGTAGTCATAAATGCCTAAAAAAGGAAAGTACAAATTAAATTTGGTAACGTCTAAATCAAAGTATATGAATGCTAAGCGTGCATGTGAAAGTCAAGATGAAACGGAAAATAGATTACAAAAAGAACAAAAAAAGGAAGATTTACGACGTATGAAATTAAAAATTCGTTGGAAAGTAAAAATAAATTGTGGTTTTTCGTATGATCCTACAGTTAATTATAAACAAGAATCAAAATTAAGTTCAATGACAAAAATTTGTAGTTATTGTAAAGCATTAAAGTGGATTGGTGAATGAGAAGGTTTATGCTGTTCAGCTGGCAAAATAAAACTAGAACTTTTGCGATAACTTCCAGAGCTATTAAAATCGCTCCTCCATGGAACACATGTAAAATCAAATGCATTTTTAAAATCTGTCAGACCTTACAACAATGCTTTCCAAATGACATCATTCGGTGCAATGAAGAAGATGCTGTTTTAACTAATAAGTGCATGGGGTTCATGAACGATTTGCGGGAAATCGAAACTATCATAGAAGAAGATGAGATAGACGACGAAGATTAAATGTTAGGAAGATTAAATACAATATTTGAGGGCACTATATGTAAGCTTGATTTAAGATGGAAAGGGGAAGTAAAAACTTTTGTCATAAAGTAATAAAGAAACTGTAATAATGACAATAAATAATAATGTTAATGTGAAATGCCCAGCGAAGCGGGCGGGTACAGCTATATATATATATATATATATATATATATATATATATATATATATATATATATATATATATATATATATATATATATATAATATATATATATATATATATATATATATATATATATATATATATATATATATATATATATATATATATATACTATATATATATAGTATATAGTATATATATAGTATATATATATATATATATATATATATATATATATATATATATATATATATATATATACTATATATATTCTATGGACATATCAGTAGACTCCCACCGACAAGACTTACCAACAGAATTCTTACGTACATACAAAGAGTCAAGTCAACAGTAGCATGGATAACACACATCAGAGCTAATCTGGGAAAGGCACAAATGGGTCCGACAGAGATTGAGGATAGAAGAACGTACAGTACAGTACCGTTAAGCTTTTTTTTAATGCAAATGGATTTTATCATTATATGAAACCGTCATAGTGTTGCTTTTATTTGTTCCTCAGTATACTTTAGGTTGTGTATTTACAATGATTGCAATAAAATATTGACAAATAATTTAAATGGTGTTTCGCAACTACAAAATAACTTGTTAATGGTATTGCTAAATATATCTCACCCACATATTCATTATCAACATTATTCAATTACCATATTGAGGTCATTTCAACTAAAAAACCAAATAAATTCTTTTTTAACTAAGCCCCAGGTTGTTTTTTTCTCGCTAGACTGAGAGTCTGTTTGTGCCTGACCACATAACCCATTTCGTGTCATCGATGACGAAATAAAAAAAAAATAAATAAATAAAGCGACCAGGCGATCGCATATTTTTAAGTACAACACCTGCCCATGATGGCCGTTCCGCCAGCAAACGCCTAAATGTGGTTTCGAATGATTAGAAGTGGAGACGGATTTCGTTTGACCTTTGAAAATATGTGTTGTAGGCTGTGTGAAAATATTTTAGTTGAACTTTCACTTCTCCATCTGTGTTACATCTTTTTTATTCACTGTTTTATTTTAGAGTCTTTTGTAATTGTTAAAATAATTAATCAGTAATTCTTAAAAAGCGAATTAAACATATAAAGAAACATTAAACATATTAAGATGTAAACATATTAAAAAGTTGTAACCTATTATTTTCTCAATTGAGAACAAAATTTTAAAATATAGATCACAGCAAAGGCAGTTGTTCGTCGGGAGCACCGGGAAGTAGGTCCAGGACAGGATGAAGCTGCGTTACCAAATTGAGCGCCACCCGGTTCGTTAATTTATCTGATAATTAGAAAGGACCCTGGAACCGGGAAGGGGTCTAACTTAAATAAAACTGTTTAATAGATTTTACACATATATTTCATAAAAAAACACATTCAAAAAAACGACACAAAGCACATAATGGAAAAAATATAACCATTAAATCAGGACACAGGAAGGTTTAGGGAAGGTGGTTCTCTAAACCTTACCATGAAAGAAATCAAAAATGAAACAAATCGCTGTAGATTACGCCAGCTGGTCTCTAAGTCTCTACATATATATACTAGAGGTTATTACCTTTATTCTGACAATAGTAAAAAGAAATATATATAACTCAAGGGTAAACAAACATGGTCAGACGGCAATTAGATAATACAAAAATAATAAACGGTAATAGTGATTTTTTCCAGTATATGAAAATATGGCAAAAATATATTTAAAAAAAAATGGTAACTGTGATCTTTATCAGTACATGCAAATATAATATAAATGTGTTTATCTGGCCTTATTTCCTTATGTTCTTCTTCTTGCCTATCCCGTATTGGGTATCCAAAAATCCCTATGCGAGGGTCCAGAAATAATCTCGATCTGATTAACCGGTTACTGTGCCATATGGACCCAATAAGAGTACGGTTTCCACAATGGTCGGACACTGAAATAGGTGGTCTTTCAATGTCCTGGTCTCTGTTGATCGGATTCTCTGCTGCCGGGTCGTAAAACCCTCTAGAAGAATATCAGAAAAATCAACCCAAGAATGACTTGGCCAGCAAACGTACGTACCTCTGTCGGAAGGGCAAGGCGCGAAAACATCCGCTCACCTGGAGATATAGAGTTAGACTGTCTTGGTCTTGTCCTAACGATACAGGAGCCCCTTCATTTAAAATTTCGCCCTAAACAAACCTACCAGTAGCGATCAAGACTTTTTGAACGCTACAAAGTTTTTACGATAAGTTTTATAAAAAAAAAAAAATAGAGCTGTTAATATTAGGCCTTTAATGACAGCAAAGAATCATTTGAAGATAATCCTTATTTTATTCAGACATACCTCTTAGTACAAAATCAAGGGTCTTGTACTGAGTAATCGCTGATGAAGTATTACAGATATTGTAAATATGACTGGAATATCATTTGGATTAATTCAACCAATTTTAAATAATAATTTAGACTTGACTCATATGTTTTCTCGTCTTTTCGTTTGAAAACATCGTCGTGTTTCTTGTCGAAGAGATGTGTTTTTAGTTGGCAATATTTTGAAATGCATAATTACTAATGATGAGGCATGGATTCATGCTTATGGCCCAGAAACAGCTCAATAATCAAGCCAGTATCGTGCTAAAGGCGAAAGTGATTTTTTATTTTGGATAAATTTATACAGTAATGTATTTGCTTCAAATTTTGTCTAAAAAACGATTTTTGTTGAGATTTTTTGTGCCAATGCATTAAAAATGAGTCGACAAATAAGCATTCCTTCTTCAGTATAAGAGTTTTTGACAAAAACGTTAAAGTGAGTGAAATCAGCCACGAAAAGTAAGCGATTAAACTTCTTGGTTCCAGACTTCAACATGGAACCTGTTAGACAAAATGCAAGTTTTTCACATTACCGAAAACGAAATGTAACATATCCAAGTTTTTATAAAATGGAAGGATCGATATGTTTCTGTTGTGATAATGATGGTTTGATAAATGAGCTTAATATGGAACATGTACCTTCCGAATGGCATATTTTCCTAGATTTGTTGAAATACAGTCTAAAAGCTTGCTTCATAATGAAAACAAAAACCCATCTATTTCTTTAGCCCATTCAGTGACAACGAAAAAACCTATGACAACTTAGCAACCATACTATATCGCGTTAAATATGAACAGAATCAGAGGGATATTTAAAAGTGGTATGTATATTACTAGAACTTCAAGAGGGTTTTACAAAGTATTGCTGTTTTTTTTGTCTCTACGAGACAGTAGGATACAAAAAAAACATTAGAGGAAGAAAGATTGGTCTCATAGAACCTCTTTTGAACGCGGTACTTCAAACATAAAGCCCAAAAGACCCAAAATCCAAAAAAGGTGCTCCTTCCCCTCTCCATATTAAGATTAGGTTAATAAATTATATTGTCAAAACCATGGACAACGAAGGTTAGTTTAGTATTTAAGTATTTAAGTTAGTTTCAAGTATTTAAAATAAATATTTTCTCAATTAAGTGATCCAATACTAAAGGAAATAAAAAAGTTTCTAGGTGATTTTCGTTTTAAATAAAAATTAAATGAAAAGGAACTGGCAGCTTGGAGATATTTTGTAAGTGTAGTGAAAGGATTTTTAGGCAACAAAAAAAAATATGTAAACTATTAAAATCTCATAGGTGAAGTCTTGAAAGCCTATGAAATACTAGGGTGTCGCATGTACTTTGGAATGGAAATCCCAAGGAAAAATACCATTTGGATTTTTTCCGGAAAATTTAGGAGCAGTAAACGACGACACAAGTAGAGATGTTTCACCAGGACATCAAAACGATGGAAAATGCCAGGTCGCTGGAACGCATCTATGTTGGACAATTACTGCTGCTTTATAAAAAGAGATGATGCTACACAACACAACAGGAAATAGTTAAAGTTTTTGTCGCTGTATGCCATCTCATGTATTATATTTTGGATTCACATAATCCTCAGTAATGTCTTTGTATAGATTGAGCACGTTTTACATGTTTATATGAAATAAATATTAGATTGCAAATATTTGTCATCTTCGACCACCACCCTGTAAGAAAAAAAATGTATGTGTTAGAGTAATTAAAGCTCATTCAGAGAAATAATGATTACACGCCATCAAAATCTATGACGCACTTACGTTACAATGTTGCCAGATCAACAACAAAATACCCAGACTTTGGCATTTGTATGATTGATAAAACTATAAATGAAAAAGTAACACGAAAAGTTTTTTGTTTAAAAGTTTTAATCAAAAATCTGTTTCGAAACTTCTGCTTGTCAACATAGGGGCTTTTCATTAAGTTCACACAAAATTTAATTATTTTGTGTCACCAAAACAACTTTCAGCATCTGAATCGCTGTTCAAGTAAATTATTAAAGGATTAACTTCTAGTCTATCAAATACTCTTTCGCGATTCGACCATCTTTGAATCTCTTCTTCTGTATGTTTGATGCTGTTTATCCAGATCTATGGTGTAACTGTTGACGAAGCTTCTTTCCACATATCCAAACAGTTATCAATCGTTCTTCCATCTCAACATATTGTAATAATTTTTGGCCACCCCCCCATATCAATTCTATAGGATTGAATATGTAATGATAAGGGGGAGGACGTAATAGTTTGTAGCCATACTCTTCAGTCATATGATCTGCCACATATTCTTTTTTAGGCTTGTTCCTGAAAAGAACATTAGGAAATACAAACCTGTCTCTTTAATTACTGCTGACCGAATAACGATTTGCAGCAGTTCACTTTTCAACATAGCGTTTTCAAAATGTTTTGTCCATGCACTACTTGGAGGTCCATCAGTGTACTGTGATATGGGGCATTATCCATGACAATCGCCTTTTGTTTTAGAAGAGAAGAATTCGGCCTCTGGAATAAAGCCATTCCTGTTCCCAGCATGAAGAAAATATATCTGCAATAACATGTTATTATTAACACGTCTTAAAACAATTATTTGTGACATGACTTTAATGGCTCCTAAGTATTACATATAGCACTCACCTTTTTCCATCAACTTTTGTAGTCTTTACACTCCTCTTGTTATCTTGCCATGAGTGACTCAAAGTACCATTTTGAAATATCCATGTTTCATCCAAATAAACAAAATCAAACAGAGATTCGTCTTTGATATTTTGATACATCTTCAAATATTGAATTCGTTTAAAGGCAATATCTGGAAGTTCCATCAGGCCCCTACGTAGATTATCTTTATTCCATTTGGAACAATTTCTTTTAGAAGTGTATGAAGCGAAGTTTTACATCCATCAAAGAGCTGCATGTTCTTTAGTTTTTGATGAATACTTTCAAGATTAACCGTTTGTTCTGAAATAGTTCAATAAAATTTTATAAAAATACAATATTACCATGTAAGTAAATCTACTCACTTTTTTCACACATTTCATAGATTTGATTGCGAATTGAGCCCACATCAAGATGATCTAGATTAGTTATCCGTTTTGGATGTTAGCGCTTTTTCTTCGGTGATTTTAACATTTCGTTATTCTTCAACTTTTTCGGTACTAACTGTACCAATACCAATGTACCAATACCTGTACCAATAGTAATAAATTAGTAGGTTTCATGGTTAATTGGATTTTTTTAGAGAGTTTCAGCTGCACTAAATATTAATGTAGTGCAGCTGAAACTCTCTAAAAAAATTCAATTAACCATGAAACCTACTAATTTATTAATACATACCTCTCTCACAGCGTTTAATGGCAAAAGAGGAGCCCCATTATTTCATTCCTGTTCAAAAGAACTGATATGTGACGAGACAAGTTGCTTACACTGATCGCTTAACGGTTTTGGCATTTTTTACAGAACTCACAAAAACAGAAACTAAACCAGAAAATAGCTAAAACAGCAAAGAATACAGTAAAAATAATTCAGAAACGTTTGAAGGCACAACTCAAAAACGATCAAAACATGAAAATGACAGATTCTACGAAAAACTTGTGTAAGGTGGGCGACACTGTCCACAACCACAAACCTAAATGTTCCGCCGGCTCACCGTATTTTTATCCTATTCTAATACGATTAGAGGAAGAAGGAAACAGAGTGCTTTGAATTTTAAATGATTTTTTCTTTCTTATGGATTTAAATTGGCAATAGACTTGTCTAGATTGATGACTTGCAACTATTGTTTCTTTGAATGAGCTATAGCTTATCATTTTCGGATTTAGGACTACAAAATACTTTATATACACCTATTTGCATCAATGTTACCCCATTAAAGTTTAAATTTGTTGACATGTGTAAGGTTTTTAACAGGATTATTTGATAGATTTGACTATCAACTGATTTTATATTTAATCCACATAGAACAGCTGGCCCCTCAACAGCATAAAAATATTTCTTTACTCTCCTAATTTATCTCATTATGGTAACCACAACAAAATTATAGTTGCAGCAGAATATTAACTAGGTCACGGTCATTTGAAATTTATTCGAAATTAAACATAGTATTACTCAACTAATGCGTCATCAGGAATAATTAAAGGTTTTTTAATACCGACAAATTTAATGACCCTGATTATCTAGTGTTTTGTTTGGTCTTCCTCTTATGTAAAAAGTAACGACTTCATTCTGTCGACACACACATTGTTTTCCATCTTCTAATGTTTGTGAGCTGTGAATTATTTACGATCGTTAGGCGGAAATTACTGCGTAATTAGAATGAATTAAAATTTATTATGAGAAGAGGTATGCTTTATATGGTTACCAGTAAATTAAAATATTATGTTAGAAAAAACATGCGCTAGTGAAACTATATATTTTTAAAGTTCCTGATAAGTCCTTACATTGTTGTAAACAACGAATGACAAAAATAATTTTTAAAAGAAAATTTGCCTTCACGCAAATAAATTCAATCTGCAATTATCTGGTTATGTTTCTAGGGAGGTAATTTTGAGATTCCTGATGGACTTCACCTCAAGGAATATGTTTATGCATTAAATCAGAGGTTCGCAACCTTTTCTGGAGCACCGCCCTTTTACAAGAAAAAAATTTCAACGCTCCTTCTTCTATAGTACTTAATTATAACAAATGTTATAATATTGTATGGTTCAAACCGTCATGGTTCAAACCTTTAATTCAAAGTACAAGATGAAGCGTTCTAGTAATTACAAAATTACCCCAGGAGGTAGACAATCCTCTGCCAGCTTTGCTGGTACAACCGGACTTTCGGATTCTGAGGTGTCCGGGCTTAAACGCAAAATCTTTCAGAGGGAGTCGGAGACCTCTGGCCAACGCCTAAAACCGAAAACAAAAACTTTCTTTGGAACGGTAAATATCAATTCTCTCCTGCGCCCAGCAACACCACACGAATTGGGGCCAACATTGAATCAGCAAAAAATCCAAATTTTAGCTTTGCAAGAAATCAGACTGACACATGATAACACCTTGGAATTCGGCAACTACAGATTTTTTAAAAGTAAAACGGACAAAAGAATACTCAAAAATACATCACATCTCGGTGTTGCTTTCACTATTTCAAGAAACATTTTCGGTTCTATAACTAATGTCCAGTCAGTAAATAATTGACTTATGACACTATCCCTCAAGTATGCTAACAAAAACTATACATTAATCAATGCACACCTTCCAGTTAACGAAGAAAATAAATCTAATCCTGAAAAAATAAATAAGTTCTGGGAAATTGTGGAAAAGACTATCTCCCTAAAATTCCCTCTAACTATGTAAAAATTGTATTGGGTGATTTCAACGCCCATCTAGGGAAAGAAAGAAAGTACAGGAAAACAGTCGGCAGTTTTCCCGCTCATAAATGAACTAACCATAATGGCAGAAGATTGGTTGAACTATGTTCGCAGTTTAATTTAACAATAATGTCAACACATTTTAAGCAGAAAATAACAAAACAAAAGACCTGGAGGTGCCCAAACACGTACATGGGTGAATTTCAAATTGACCATGTTGCCATTTCGTACCCCAATTTTGAATTGTTGAAAAATTTTGAATTGTTTGAAATTGAGATTTTGAATGTTCAAGTAAGGAAAGGAGCTAACATAGACACGGATCACTACTTGATTAGACTCAAACTTAGCTTAAAACCTTGAAAACTTATTCAAAAGAGACTGCTAATACCACAGTTCGACATTAGGAAAATAAAACCAACCCCAACAGAAGAGCTTGATAAACAACCAGCACAGAACTGGCGAGAATTGAACCAAAAAATGATAAAAACATCCTTAAAGTTGGCCCCTTTACAAAAACGTAGAAAACATCCGCGATGGGATGAAATTTGCGAGCAAGCAGTATTAAGCCGAAATAAAGTATTCAAAGATTGGAACAGTAAAAAAAAAGCAATAAATTATAACATCTTTTGGAAGTAAGAAAAGAAACATTGAAACTAATTAGACAAATTAAAAGGAAATATGAAAACAATCAACTTAATGAAATAGAAAAAGATTTCTAAAAAAATAACACTCGAAACTTTTACAAAACATTTCAAAGTAAATTAACAGGCTATCAACCCCAAAGTCTTTGCTTCCAAAAGGAAAACGGACAATTAGCTCAAATATCCAAGACAATTGCAAAGAACTTGCGAAATATTTTGCACAACTACTAAACTGTCCTGAGCCCTTAAACAAATTACCAACACTAAACGCTAAACAAACAAACCCAGATTAATTACCACCGAATGAAGTTGAAATAATTAGGCAAATCAAGCGACTTAAATATGACAAAGCTTCTGGTGAAGATGGAATCACTGCTGAACTTTTGAAATCCGCTGGTCCAGGTACAATCAAGGAAATAACCAAAATTCTACAAGAAGTTTGGCGAACCGAACGGATTCCGGATGAAAGGAGATAAAACGGATATAAACAACTACATAGGAATATCTCTTCTCCCAATTTGTTACAATATTCTATCTCAATGTCTACTAGACAGAACACAGGGACAGTTGGAACCTAAAATTGGTGAATATCTAGCAGGTTTTCGACCAGGCAGATCCTGCCCTGAACAGATCCTGAATCTAAAGTTGATCCTAAGGCAAAAACTGTACATTTATGGATTTCAAAAAAAAGCATATGATTCTATTGACCGCGAATCTTTATTCCAAATTTTGAAAGAACAAGGACTAAATCTGAAAACGCTGGCAATTATTAAAACAACATTAACTAACACAAGGTAAAACGAAATTAAAACTGAAGTCAGACAAGGGGAAGGACTCTCGCCACTCTTATTTAACTGTGTTCTAGAAAAAGTAATACAGAAGTGCCCTGAAAAAAAGTCGGCCCTGAATATTGATCAGCCCATTAAACTGGGGAGAGTCAACATCAAAATTGATTATCTGGCATTTGCTGATAATCTAGTAATTTTGGCTCAAGATATATTAACGCCCCAAAAACAGATTGAAATCCTAAAAGAAACAGCAGAAAAGGTAGGACTCCAAATTTCCTTTGAAAAGTCACAATACATGACCTGCAACAGACTAAGAACACCACTTCCAAAAATAAAATATGGTAACATTAGACGAGTCTCTCAATTTAAATATCTGGGTGAAATAATCAAGGAAAATGGGTTGGAAAAAGCGGCCAATAAGGGTAAATGTACAAAAATAGAAAGGGCATTGAGAGTTTCTCAAAATATTTACAACAAAAAATGCATATCTAAAAACACAAAACTGAGACATTACAACACAGTTATTAAGCCAGAATGTCTACATGCTGCAGAAACGCTCATTTTGAATAGAAAGAGAGACCTCGAGGACATTGAAAAGAAGGGAAAAGAAAAGAAACATCTTAGGCCCCAAACAAATAAGAAATCAAATCAAGAAATCAAATAATACACAGATATACATAGCGATATGAGAAAATGAAGACTTAAAAATTATTGATTGATTTGTCCGTTACTTTGTGATAGTTCATTTTTTAAAAAAGGAATAAAACAATTTTTTATTTTGTTATCTTGGTATCTTAGTTTATGTTATCTTTGTTATCTTAGTTTTAAAGTAGTGTTTGAGAATGTAAAGTCGTTTTACGAAACTATAGTCGCACAAATTTTGTTTAAAAATAAAAGTGATAGATAACAAACAAAAAGAAGACTTAAGTTTTACGGACACATAAAACGGATGAATCCGAGTAGGCTAACTAGACAAATAGTCGGATTTTATGAAAATAGGAGTAGAGCTGAAGAAGAAATAATTAAATGGATTGCTGTAATTTAAGAGGACCTAAGATCAGCAAATATAACTTAAAGTGAAATTCAGGATAGAGGCTGTTTCAGACTCAAGGTTAACGTTTGGAAAGTTGGGCAGAGAAAAAAATGTAGGAAGACTGAAACAACTTGGTCTGACGAAAGGATAAAAGCTCATTGCGAAAGAATGAAATTAGTACGGGCGCAAAAGAAGGCTAACAACAACAAACGCCGCGAACTGTACTTCGCGTGGTCCACCAGGGCCCATACGTGAATAATAATAATTGTTGTGCATTATCTATACCTGTTTTCTTTGTCTACTTATCTATTATATACCACAAAGTATAAATTACAAAAAAAAGGAAGTCTAGTACTGAGTCAAATAGATTGAAAATACGATTCAGACAAATACCTTTTGAGAGCCCACAAACTTCTTTGTGCAGCAGCAAGTACGTTTAATGAATTGTTTCTAATCGTATTAACTGCTCTAATAATGGAGGGACGTATGCAGATTTCAGATTTTCAGATTTTTTGCAATAAAATGCCGACGATAAATAACAGAATATAGAGCAAGTACATTTGGTACTGCTTATTAAACACATAGATAATGATTGGTTCGTATTTCTTCTTAGATTCAGACAAACTTTGCCATGGTTTCAGTAAACTAACTTTTCAACAGATTTATAAATAGTTAATCCTGCTATAAAAATAATGACTACAATGACTTATCACTCATTAATCATTTATTACTCAGGAATATGGGTTATTGAGAATCAAAAATAATAAGATATTCCTAGAGCTATCCCTGCTTTTTCTAGATTTGATATCTGCACGCGTCAACTTGTATACCTTTTTGCTTGTTTGCTATACCGATGCACTTGCTCTGTAAACAAGTCATTACAAGGTCTAATATTTTTGTCCAAACATGTTTGAAGACGGTACGATAAAAAGAAGAATGCTAAAAATAATGCTACGAATGCTACGTTGAATGCTAAAAATAGTGCCCTGTTGTTTTTTTTAGAAATAAAAAAAAATCCCTGAGTACTTAAAACAAAAGTTAAATGTGCTATATTTGTAAATCATTCCGAGTATCTATTCGTTCTATGCAAGCAAAACGAACAAGGAGAGCAACGGGAGCAAGGAGAGCAAAGAGAAAAAGCTAGAGGGGAGTCGATGGCAGTTAGAGCGCAGAGGAAGTGGTTAGGAGCAGAATGATTCCAATATTGGCGGTCAGTTTTTTAGTATTCTTTGTGAACGTTTGCGATTAAGCGGTATCTACTCCAGGATTGCCTTGGTCCATCTGTCGCCCCATCACCTATCGCCATAGGCAGACCATATAGCAGCCTGCTGATCTCAATTTCAATTATTTTATTCTTCCAATGATACCACATACTTTCTTTTGTTCCCTGATCCATGTGCAGGGCTTTCTATCCCGTTTTGTAACATCAAGTATACATCTTTCCATTCCCCTCTGGGCTACCCGAAGTTTTTGAATTGATTGCGATATGAATGTCCAGGTTTCGCGTTTGTTTCATCCACGTCGCAGGACGCACTGATCGAAGACTTTTCTTTTCAGGCAAAGTGGGATTTTTGCTTTTAAACACTATATTAAGTTTGCAAATACGAGCCATCCACATTTCATACGCCGTTCCACCTCCTAGGCGGTATTCCTCTCCATCAGAACCTCCAATAAGACCATTGATTTAACGAAAAAAGAACAGACAATTAGGAATGCGGAGAGTTCATGGCAGGGCCGAGTACTTAGGGCTTTGCAAAACCAGAAGAAAACTTATTTGAGAGGAGACGCGTCTGTTCAACCGATGTAGCTAGTGCAAAAAACTTTGGAAGGAAACATCGGTATAAATAAAGCTAAATAGAACTGAGAAAGAAGGACGCACATCTTTGCTTTGGATGGCTCAGTGTGCAGGGCTCGCGTTCGGAAATGATAAAGTTTGTAAGAAGATTTTATACAAAGTTATATGAAGATCAGAACCAGTCAAAAACAGCAATGTTCATGCACGAACAAATGTCAGATATTTTAGTGGAGAAAGTAACAAAAGCTATAGAATTGATGAAGCCAGTTCCATTCCAATTTCTGGATTTAGTTTCCTGTAATTACTTTTTCTTTCCGTACCCCAAGAAATGGCTTACTTCAAACAATAAGGCCAAAACTAGACAAACACCTATTTTGCATAGTTGGATAGTTGGACAAATACCATTTTACCGAGGGTAGTAAATGTAATGGGTAATTTAAATGTATTGGCCCTGAATATTGACCAGCCCATTAAACTGTCTCTCAATTCAAATATCTGGATGAAATAATCATGGAAAATGAGTTGGAAAAAGCGGCCAATAAGGGTAGTAGATGTAAAAAAATGGAAACGGTATTGAGACTTATACAAAATATTTACAACAGAAAATGCATATCTAAAAACACAAAACTGAGATATTACAACACAGTTATTAAGCCAGAATGGGGCAGATATGCTCATTTTGAATAGAAAGAGAGATCTTGAGGACATTGAAAAGAAAGAAAGAAAAATAAGAAAAATCTTAGGTCCCAAACAAATAAATAGCACAACATACCGACTTTAAGAAAACCAAGAAATTATATATATCGCTATATACATAGCGATATGAGAAAAAGAAGACTTAAGTTTTACAGACCCATAAAACGGATGAATCCGAGTAGGCTAACTAGACAAATAGTCGAATTTTATGAAAATAGCAGTAGAACGAGGATCTAAGATCAGCAAATATTACACAAAGTGAAATTCAGGATAGAGTCTGTTTTAGACACAAGGTTGACGTTTGGAAGGTTCCATTCCAATTGCTGGATTTAGTTTCCTGTAATTACTTCCTCTTTCCGTACCCCAAGAAATGGCTTACTTCAAACAATAAGGTCAAAACTAGACAAACACCTATTTTGCAGAGTTGGACAAATACCATTTTACCGAGGATATTAAAAAGTTGGAATGTTATTCGTTTAAATGTATTGATAGGCAAGGTGACTTGTAGGTTGACAGCTTTTCAAACGACCCTTGTATTGTGAAATATCACTTTATATAAATGGTAAATATCTATCAATTATTACTATTCGAATTCGCAAATTGAGATAAAGTTGTTGATTTTTAAAGATACACCACGATTTTTTACAAAGAGTTTCTTGTAATGGACCAGCTGACAAACACAATTCTCTTGCGGTTTTTTTTCTTTATGTTATATTTTGTGAAACATACGAGAAATTCCAAACAGATGTTGCGAGATATATTAGTTCAGCTTGTTTTAAAGGATTTAGTTCACACTGCTGCTTTGAAATAGCATCATATTTTTTATTTCTCGTAGTGAGAATGTATACAGCAGTATCGCTATATTTCTAGTAACAGTAATATTTGAATAGAACCATAATAAGCTAAGGTACGATAAATATTAAGGATATACACCAGTGTGAAAAGGAATATTTATTTAAATAAGACTTTATATTTACTATTTGTTTAAGACTTTCCTATATCAAATTTATATGAAAACTGCACTAAAATGAATTTGTATTCATCTTAGCTTGAACTGAAGACGTTTATCAAGAAAAAATGTTTTTAAATGTTTTAATATATTTTAGATTTAAATTTAGATGCTCGATTCTTCTATTGGAACCTTCGGTGCATAATACAAAACTCGAAGCGTTTTAGCACGAAACACCAAATAACTCGTTTTTAACTTGTCGACGCCTGCTTATTAGATTAAATCATCTCCTGATTACGCTACATGGTTAACTACAGAAGTTAAAAAAAGGTAGGCAGTCATGGGGACTGCCGACACAAGTGAAAACATGGGAATGAATAACTGTGTTTTTTTTTTAATTTTTAAATTAATTATTCTTTAAATGTATAATTTGTTTTCACGTAGAATCGAGGATCTAAACAAATATAGAAAATGGACATTCAGAAAAACTAATTATATTACAATACTTTTTTGTAAAGTTCTAATGGTGAAATTGAATGATATAAGTTTATAAATAATCATTTTGCAAAAAATAACAAAACACAAATTTTACAAATTTTATTTCTGACAATTTAAACCAATAAAAATATTTTCGAGAAATTAAATTTATTATAAAATTTTATAGAATTTTTAATTTTAAAATCCGCGACAAAAATACTATCGAACAACTAGAAATTTGTTTTAGCACGCTAGTGAGATAACTCCTAAGCCACTATGAAATATTAATTGCACGATGTATTGTTTCGACATACACGACTATAGTTTCGTAAAACGATTTTACATTCTCAAACACTACTTTAAAACTAAGGTTTTACAGTGGTTTATCTATTCTATGTACATAATTTTATACTTTTATTGGGGTTAATTTTTTACAATATTTTAAATAGTGGGGAATTCCGTCTGATCGTTTAATAGCTGTCTAGACGGATCTTTATTATATTTATAAATTTCAATAGCTTCTAAAATGTTTAATTTTTTTGCTTTTGGGCGCTGTATGTAAAATTTTCAAATTTGTAATCTCGGGAAATATATGTCTGGTATCTATGAAATGGTTCGCAAAATTAGAGTGTTGTTTCTTTAATATGTATACAAATTTATGTTACACAAGGCTAGTTTAGCGCTTTAAAGAGATTGCACTCAACATCATATATACACTAAACAACAATTAAAGACTGACATTGATAATACAAATATACGAAAAAGCAACTGAAGTAGATTTTAATCACATTTATAATAGCGTATATTCCAGTTACATATATCACTTCAATATCCAAAAATACTCACAGTAAGAAATTTAAAAATTTAATTATTGAAAAACATGTAACAAATACAAAATACATTAATACACATACAGACAAAAATTTCAATAATAAAACTGTGGTTAACCTTTCAAGTAAAATATCTGATTCTGAAAAGTATGTACTTTCTAAAGGACTAAATATTAGTGTTATATCGAAAGATGTTTCTAAGTTAGGCATTATTTCGGCAGTAGAGTCTGTTGCTTAAAAATTACCTTTGAAAAATTTAAAATCAAATCAAATTTATATCATGAGGAAAGGTTAGCTATAGATAAATTAAAAAAAGACACATCTATTAAATTATTGCCATCAGACAAAGGTAACGCCACAGTTATTCTGGGCAGTACAGAATATAATAACAAAATTAAAACTTTAATTGATGAGGGAAATTACAATAAAATACCTACCGATTCAATATTAAAAATAGAGAAACAAATTTACAATACGTTATATAAACACAAACATGAATTTACAGATGTAGAAAGATCACAACTTACACCACATTATAGTAAACCACCTCATTTCTATGGTCTATCAAAAATACACAAAACTAATATAACACTTCGCCCTATAGTTAGTAGTATAGATTCCCCATGTTATAAACTAGCAATATTTTTATTAAACATTTTAATTCCCCTTTTAATGGTTAGTTTTGACGTGGTAAGTTTATTCACTAATGTACTAGTTGATAAATCACTTCTAATAGTTAAAAAGAGATTAGAACATGACACAACATTAAAAGACCTCACTAAACTAAACATAAATACAATTTTGGAATTATTAACTCTGTGTTTGAAAATCACATATTTTCAATTAAAAAATGATTATTATCAACAAAATTTCGAAATGGCAATGGGTTCTTTTCTTTCTCCTTTGATGAGTAATATCTTTATGGAGAAACTCGAGAATGACACATTATCTAAATCTCTTAAAAAACCATTAATATGGCTTAGATATGTTCATGATATATTTGCTATATGACAACATAGCATTGACGATCTAAATATTTTTTTACAAGATATAAATTCTCGAGAGCCTGCAATTAAGTTTGCTTTAGAGATGGAGAAGGAGAATAAATTGTCATTCCACGACACTTTAATATTAAAACAAAACAACATATTAAAAAATTGTCAATGTAAGTCTCATTGACATACACAAAAATATATTTACTTCCTATCTTTTCAGAATTTATAGAAATTAATATAATTTATTTTTAGATTTGTTTTGAAAACGGGAGGAGAATACTTCCCAAAACGATAACGTTAAAAGTTTGTATATTTTTTTTGAACATTTTTATATTTTTAAAATTTTGTTCGTTAAGCAAATTTATTACAAAAAAGAATCACTGAGAAATTTGTCTCCGTTTGGTTTTTTGTTTTTACCCAGTGATTCTTTATTTACATAAGAACAGATATTTTTGATATTTTTTTTTAATTTTAATCGTGGCGAAAAACTCAAATAAAGAAAAAATGTATGAACACGCCACAATCATTCAGACATTGCTTAAAAACAGGTTGTTAAATTACTTGGAAATTTCCGGAATTAAAAAAGCCATATAAGACGGTAAAAATCTAACAACCACTCAGCTAGACTTCGTAAACACCCAGCTAAACTAGCTCCTAGAATCATCCGGTTGGAGGCGAAGGTTGAAGGAAGTCAAGTTTCACTAACGGGCTGTAGCACCACAGGAAGAAAGAGACGAAGAAGAAGAAGAAAGAAAGATACCCCAGACATTGTTAATAACATTCAAATCTGGAGAGAGCAGGCCAGTCTAATTTTCAAATATTATTGTTGATTTTATTTTGTTTTTACTTTGTATTTTCACTGTATAAATTCTCAAAACTTTTCTACGCCGACTACGCATATCATAACCGTTTCGTTTTTTCAGTTGCGTAAAATTACTTAGCTATTCAGGTAGTTGCCTCTGTTCATTCATAAAACAAGCAACGAGAAAAAGCCACATAATTCAACACATTAAAATACTTTGCCTTTACGCATAGTTTCACGTTGTTAGATTTATTGAGGATTCCGAGCGTAATGTTGCAGGTTTTTACTAGAAATTTGATGAGGCGTGACTTTGAAATGAAGCTAACGTATATAGGGTTCTGATTATCCCAGTCGGAGGTAGTGATTATCGATTACCAGTGATAATCAAAAACAAACAGGAATGTGCTATATTTATTTAACTAGATACGCTATGTTGAAATATTCAACAAGATTAAAAAAGAATATTAGAATGGGGTGGAAAGAGAAATTAATAAGAAGTAATCACTTATGGCTGCGAGATGTGGACCATCACAAAGAAAACAGAAGAGTTGCTTGCAGTATCTAAAAAAGCTTTGAATATAAAACCAACCGGAACGAGTCTTGCATATCTGTATCTTTGAATATAAAATTAACAGGAGCCTTGCCCTATCTTTATGCACATATAAATGGGAACGGAAACGGCCATATTCAAACACCTCAGATGACCTATTGTTTTGGAATTTTGGTAGTTGGTGTCAACAAGGTAGAAGTTTAATAGTAGATTGATCAATTTTAGTTTGTTTTAATCAATGATAAGTGCCGAATAAGTGTACTGGAATACTATTTTTGTGTGTTCTAGTGTAAATACATATTAATACTTATTTTATTGACAATAAAAGCAATAATGTCGCAAGTAAGGTAAACACACAAAATATAGTTAGTTGTGCGTCTTGGTGGTTGTTCCCTAACACGAAAAAATCAAAATTCAACAGTAACATTACATAGGCAAGTGTTTTTAATTCTAAATTTGTCAATTATTTAGAAATAAAAAGGTATTTTGTTTGAATGAAATTTTAAGGTTATAAAGCCAACATATCGCCTGGTATGCATAGGCGTAGTCAAATTGATTTAGGTAAAATAATATAATTATAATGTTATTCAAGATAGTGATTATCTTTTTTTAGCACTTAATTATTTAACATATGTTCTAAAATGTTTAGTTTTCTGAGATACTGGGCCTTAAAAATTCAGATTATTTTTAGTTTTCGTTTGATACACATAAAACAGGTTACTTTACTCACATGAACCTATTAAATATATTGCTAATAATACAATGTTACCTTTTTTTAAAATCCCTTATTTTTCATAAATTATTGTACTAATAAATGTAAATGTAACTTCCATTTTGATTTAGATTTCATGTTATTAAACCAGTTTTTTTTCCAGGTTTCCCAAAGATCCAAATAGAAGAACACAGTGGGTTAATTTTATTAATAAGTCAGACTTTATTCCAACGCGCAGTAGATTTTTATGTTCCCATCATTTTGCTGAGGATTGTTTTGATATAACATCTAAGGTAAAAGTGAGATTACTACCAAATGGTGTTCTAACAATTGAAGGGGACTCTAAAATACGTAATTTTTTTATTTTATCATTTTACTAAACATCTTTCATAGCATTTACTCCTGAAGTTTTTTTTTGGTTATTGTGAAAAATGAGTTTATACTCGAGTTTATGTCTAATACTTTTAATTTATTGACTATTTACACTAAAATAATTAATTATATTTGTGAAAAAGCTGTAGTAGATGAAAAAAATCGTATATGTTATAGAAAGTAAATTTTCTTTAAGGGACATTAAGCACTGAAAAAATAAATACAGAAAAAATATATGTATATCAATAATAAATAAATAAATTTGTGAATAATTTCGGCCTATTACTTCATTTTAGGGATATATATATATATATATATATATATATATATATATATATATATATATATATATATATATATATATATATATATATATATATATATATATATATATATATATATATATATATATATATAGATTAAACAAAATATTGAACACTGAAACAAAAAATTATTAAATCATCTCTAAAGTTGATCCCTTTACAAAAACGTAGAAAACCTACTTGGTGGGATGAAGTTTGCGAGCAACCAGTATTAAGCCGAAGAAAAGCATTCAAAGATTGGAACAGTAAAAAAACAGCAATAAATTATAACATATTTTTGGAAGTAAGAAAAAAAACATTGAAACTAATTAGACAAACTAAAAGAAAATATGAAAATAATCAACTTAATGAAATAAAAAAAGATTTCCAAAAAAAAAAACCCGAAACTTTTACAAAACATTTAAAACCAAATTAACAGGCTATCAACCCCAAAGTCTTTGCTTCCAAAAGGAAAACGGACAATTAGCTCTAAATAACCAAGGAGCAATAACAATTGCAAAGAACTTGCGAAATATTTTGAACAACTACTAAGCTGTCCTGATCCCTTAAACATTACCAACACTAAACCCTAAACAAACAAACCCAGATTCATTACCACCGAATGAAGATGAAATAATTAGGCAAATCAAGTCACTTAAAAATAACAAAGCTTCTGGTGAAGATGAAATCACGGCTGAACTTTTGAAATCCGCTGGTCCAGGTACAAACATGGAAATAATCAAAATTCTACAAGAAGTTTGGCGAACTGAACGGATTCCGGAAGATTGGAAAGATGCTCTAATGTATCCACTACACAACAAAGGAGATAGAACGGATGTATACAACTACAAAGGGATATCTCTTCTCCCAGTTTGTTACAAGATTCTATCTCAATGTCTACTAGACAGAGCACAGCGACAGTTAGATCTTAAAATTGGTGAATATCTGGCAGGTTTTCGACCGGGCAGATCCTGCCCTGAACAGACCCTGAATCTAAAGTTGATCCTAAGATATCAAAAACTGTACAATAAAATGTCTGGTCTGTGCATCTGTGGATTTCAAAAAAGCATATGATTCTATTGACCCGCGAATCTTTATTCCAAATCTTGAAAGAACAAGGACTAGATCTGAAAACGCTAGCAATTATTAAAGCAACATTAACTAACATAAGGTCAAAAGTTAAATTCATCGGTGACATCTTATAGTCCTTCGAAATTAAAACTGGAGTGAGACAAGGGGATGGACTCTCGCTACTCTTATTTAACTGTGTTCTAGGAAAAGTAATACAGGAGTGGTGTGAAAAAAAGTCGGCCCTGAATATTGACCAGTCCATTAAACGGAGGAGAAACAACATCAAAATAGATTGTCTGGCGTTTGCTGATGATCTAGCAATATTGGCTCAAAATATAGTAACGGCACAAAAACAGATTGATATCCTAAAAGAAATAGCAGACTTTAAATTTCCTTTGAAAAGACAATACATGGCCTGCAACAGACTAAGAACATGAGTTCTAAAAACAAAATATGGTAACATCAGACGAGTCTCTCAATTCAAATATTTGGGTGAAATAATGATGGAAAATGAGTTGGAAAAGCGGCCAATAAGGGTAGATGTCAAAAAATGGAAACGACATTGAGACTTACACAAAATATTACAACAAAAATGCATATTTAAAAACACAAAACTGACATTACAACACAGTTATTAAGTCAGAATGTCTATATAGGGCGGAAACGCTCATTTTGAATAGAAAGAGAGACATCGAGGGAATTGAAAAGAAGGAAAGAAAATTATAAGAAAAATCTTAGACCACAAACAAATAAAAAGCATACAAATAACATAGCGACTTCGAGAAAACCAAGAAATCAAGCAATATAAGATATACATAGCGATATGAGTAAAAGAAGACTTAAGTTTTACGGACACATAAAACGGATGAATCCGAGTAGGCTAACTAGACAAATAGTCGAATTTTATGAAAATAGGAGTAGAGCTAAAGTAGAAATAACTAAATGAATTGGTGCAATTAAAGAGGACCTAAGATCAGCAAATATTACACAAAGTGAAATTCAGGATAGAGGCTGTTTCAGACACAAGGTTAACGTTTGGAAGGTTGGCCGGAGAGAAAAATGTAGGAACACTGGATCAACTTGGTCTGACGAAAGGAAAAAAGCTCATAGCGAAAGAATGAAATTAGTATGGGCGCAAAGGAAGGCTAACAACAACAAACGCCTTTAATTATACTTCGCGTGGTCCACCAGGGCCCATACATGAATAATAATAATAATTTGGGTTTTGTTATTGCCATCCAGGATAAAGTTATCAAAACCAATAATTACAAGAAATATATCCTTAAAGAAAACACTGAAGATTTATGTCGAAAGTGTGGTAAAATAGGGGAGACTGTTGAGCACGTTATTGGTGGATATCCTACTTTAGCAGAAAACGCATATTTAGGAAGGCATAATTAGCTTCCTAAAATAATCCACCAAAAACTGGCAGTTAATCATGGTATTTTACCAACATCTACTCCGCCGTATTATAAATACATTCCTCAAGCTTTTCTGGAGTCAAACGATGTGCGGCTCTACTGGGATAGACCGATAATAACTGACAGGGCTGTCGACTACAATAGACCAGACAGTCTGAATAAATAAAAAAGAATAGCGGGGAACAATGATTGATATTGCCATACCACTGCCTCACAATATACATAAAACGGAGGTGGAAAAAGTTTCTAAGTATGAGAATCTTTCTTATGAATTGAAGAACATCTGGCAACTTGAAAAAGTCAATATAGAACCTTTTATAATTTCCGCAGAGGGATTGGTTAACAAACTGAGGACTAAATTGAAATTTCATAAAAGTAGGACAACGGGTTATATTGTTGCAAACCTGACACATAGTTTGAAAATTTTTGTCTTGATGTCAACGGAATACTGGGTTAAAATTAAATTTATCCCCAGGCTCCGAGCTGAACTCCAACATCGCGAGGGAGGAATCGGTTTATGGTTTCCAGCTCTTTGAGCTCTTTGAGAGAGTGACATCAAGTCGATGATAATAATAATAATATATATATATATATATATATATATATATATATATATATATATATATATATATATATATGTTAGTTCGTAGTGTTTCGCGGATGGAAGAATACGCTAGACTATTAGTGCGGGAGTACATTCGATCGTTTGTGTCCCGCTTGTTGGGAACGTGCAGACGCTTTGCCAAGGTCATACTCGGCATTCTCAATGCTTGTCTGAAGACCGAAAGTTGTGGACTTCGACTTCTTCAGCCAGGTTTTTTAGTTAGCCCGGAGGCTCCTACTAGTGTCTAATGAGATTCAAACCCTAAGATGGGCACTTTTTATATTTTTGGGGGTCTCTAGCTGACCCGTGAGAAAGTTGTGGAAACTGTCTCTTAATATTTATATTCTTCTGGGTCGCAGATTGTGATGATGCGTACTTCTTGTTGGTTCTGGTGTTGGCTCCGCCCCCTCGGACGATGTTTGTGGTGTCACAGTGGTAGTTAGTTGCTCTCCCGACTGCAGCCGGTGAGCTTCGATCTGTCGGTTAATTATTGGTTTCCACGTGTCTGGCAGATTGAGGGCATCATCTCTTATGTTTAGGCGTCCGATTTTTTCTATTTCTATTGTTTCTCGTATGGTTCTTATTTTGTAGTTAGGGATATTTGTAATTTGTCGGCAACTGTCGAAGTCGATTTTGTGTCCTGTTTGTAGATGGTGTTGGAACAGAGCCGATGTGGTTTGTTTATTTCTAACTGCCAATTTGTGTTCTTCGAGCCGGGCTGATATTCTTCTGTTGGTTTGTCCGACGTATGCCATGTTACAAGTCCCGCACGAGATGCTGTATACGCCCGGATTTTCTAGAATGATGTGATCTGATTGATGGCTGATTTTATTGTTTTATGTGGCTTGTATGCGACTGATATATTATGTCATCGAAGCAGTCGTCCAATGCGGTCTGTGACACCTTTGATGTCGGTCTGTGACACGGCAGAACTGTTACGGGTCTATTTTCATATTCATTGGGCTTCTGTTGGTTGTTTTGATGGTTAGTAGCCTTCTTTATGTTATACCCTGAGTAGCCGTTCCTCTTTAGAGCGTCGGTGATTGTTTTCAGCTCTTTTTCTCGGTTGATGTCGTCGGATAGTCGGAGAGACCGAGAAATCAAGGTGTTGACAACCCCTTGAAGATGTGCTGGATGGTGATGGGACCTTGCATTCAGGTATCTGTTCATGTGGGTTGGTTTCCGGTAAACTGTGTGTTGTAAGCGTCCATCTTGAGACTTGGTTATTAGGACATCTAGGAAGGGGAGTTTTTTTGTCTTCTTCGATTTCTACAGAGAACTGTATTTTTTGGTGGACGGAATTTGAACGGCTGTGAAGTTCGTTTTTACCAAAGGACCAGATGACAAAATGTCGTCGACGTATCGGACCCACAGTTTAGGTTTGAGGTCAGCGCTCTGCAGTGTCATCTTTTCAAAATATATCATGAAGAGGTTGGCCACTACTGGTTATAGAGATGAACCCATTGCTGCACCATCTGTTTGTCTATATATATCTTGGTCAAACATGAAGTAAGCATTGTTTAAGAAATGTCTGACCAAATCTATTACGTGGTTGGGAAGGTCTTCATTCTTCACTATCAATTGCAATGCTTCTTCTATTGGTATGCTCGGATAAAGGGATTTGACGTCGAAACTGGCTATGTTGTCCTTTTGATCTATTGTGAGTTTGTCTAGTGTCTCTGTGAAGTGCTGAGAGTTTTTAATGTATGAATCGGCTTTTTCTGTAATGGGTTGTAATATATTAGCTAAAAATTTCTCTAGATTTTGTAATGGCGAGTTGAAGGTGCTGACAATTGGACGTAGAGGAGCCCCAGCTTTGTGGATCTTTGGCAGGCCATATAGTTTTGGGCATTTGCTTGACTTTTCTCTCGGGATGAGTTGTTTCTTGATACTGTCGTCGAGTGGAGATTTGTTGATTTTGGCTTTGGTCGTTTTTTTCCAGATACGTTGTGGGGTCTCTGGTAACTTTTTTATAACTGGTGTCGTGTAAAAGTTCTTTGATTTTTCTTTTGTATTCTTCAGTATCTATGACTACGGTGGCGTTGCCCTTATCGGCAGGTAGTATGGTTATTTCCTTTGTTTTGTTTAGTTTCTTGATGGCTTGATGTTCTGCACGGGTTAGATTTGCTGCGGGTGCTTTGGAATGTCTTAGAATGCTGAAGACATCCTGTCTAATTAGTTCGACCGTATTTTTATCTAAATATGATAGGCTTGTTTCGACATTTGCAATTATTTCTTCTGTTGGAATTGATTTTGGTGCGATTGCATAGTTGAAACCTTTGCTTAGAACGCTTATCTCGGCTGTTGAGAGTTGATACTTTGATATGTTGTGGACTGTGTTGGTGTTGGTTGCTTGTGGCTGTGCTTTTCTGGAATTTATCCTGAGGTCATTTAATTTATTTTGGAGTCTTTTGAATGTGATTTTTTTGCTTGATTCAGCGCGCCTTGGCTGCGCCGAGGGGGCGGAGCCAACACCAGAACCAATAAGAGGTACGCATCATCACAATCTGCGGCCCAGAAGAACATAAATATTAAGAGTTCGGAACGAGACTCTGAGGTGATCGGACGTGTCTTGTCTGGTCACCATGGGGACAGATAGCAGTGTCCGTTGGTAGTCTCGGTCGCCGACGTACAGATCTGGCCAAGGGAGCGGACAACCCCGAAGTGTCGTCTCCGCCAGGCGGCACTTCAAACCTAACCCAGAGAATAAGTCTTAGCCCCGAAGTTGGTGAAGAACGAAGCACCGGGACCGGCAGCAACACCAAATCCTTCTTGCCCGGACTCGATAACAAGGAATAAACAGTGTAATACTGTAAGCATAGGATGGACTCTGTGATGGTCGGACGCGTTGCGAGCGCGCTGGCCATCGTGGGGGCAGACGTCCATGGCTGTTGACCGTTCCAGCAGCGGGAGTCCGAACTGGGTTAGGGAGCGGGCACCCCCCGAGGTTCGTCACGCAGGACGCGCGGCGACCTCAAACCTAACCAAGAGAATAAGCCTTAGCCCCGAAGACGGTGAAGATAAAACGCTCTGGGACCGACAACAACATCCAGTCCGTCCTTTCTGTGCTACCAACAACATCAAAACAAAACCACTAACACCGGTATAACATCAAGAAAACAAAAAAGAGAACATCAAGAAAACAAAAAAGAGAATAGTAAAACAAATAACAAAATAACATCAAGAAAACAAAAAAGAGAACATCAAGAAAACAAAAAAGAGAACATCAAGAAAACAAAAAAGAGAATAATAAAACAAAATAGAACAGAATAACATCAAGAAAACAAAAAAGAATAGGCCAAAACACCACAGTCACGAAGAAGAACCGAACAGTACATCAGTTCATTCAAAAAATCCAGCGTCAACGACCAGCGTACCAACCAATCGATCTACGAATAAACTTCCACTGGACTCGACCCTCGCGGGTCGTTTCCGGAGCAGTAATCACTATCACTTCGGTCGATTAATCTCGACCAGTACCGTATGGTATTAACCGCGCCAAAAGGACGGCGCATAAAATCCAGATTGCGACTGACGCGAAACAGTCGTAATCGTAATAAGACAACAAAAGTAAGGGCCTTAGGGTCAACTTGACACACAGGATATGCAGCAGCAGCATAAATATTAAGAGACAGTTTCCACAAATTTCAGTCTTCAGACAAGCATTGAGAATGCCAAGTGTGACCTTGGCGAAACGTCTGCCCGTTCCCAATAAACGGGACACAAACGATCGGATGTACTCCCGGACTAATAATCTATATATATATATATATATATATATATATATATATATATATATATATATATATATATATATATATATATATACCTAACCTATTTTTGCAAATGATATGATTTTATGACAGGACATTCCAATTTCTTAATAACTTGTTATCGTATTGGCCACAAAAAAGATACTTTACTCTTTGAAGAAACTTAAAGAACTTTTTCGGCAGACTTTGTTTTTAAAAACTTTATTTCGAAAATGGTTTACAAAATAGGTCTTTTAAACTCAACAGCTTAACTAAGAATTGACAATATTAAATTTGGAGGTAATATTTATACTTAAAAATACGTTTAGGTTGCGTTTCTCACGGGACCATCTGGTGGCGTGATGACTCCCAAGGTGATGCTGACATCGTGGTTCTCATGCGAACGAAATATGTAACTCTACTCTTGAGGTGATGCTGACATCGAGGTTCTCATGTGAGCGGAATACGTAACTCCTCCCTCCTTAAGATTCGAAAACAACGGTACGTTTTTCCGAATCCACTTTACTCTGGGGGTGGCTTTTCTTGGACCTTCTTCTGACAGCTTGCCAATAGGGATACAACTTTTCCCTTTGCATCATCACTACAAGTATGGTTAGGACAATGCAAATACCTAAAACAATATAATTTGTGGTTTGTCGATGATTAGTGTTATCGAGGTTTATCGGCTTCAATTGATTTGCCATATTCTTCAGATGGTATATTTCGTCAATATTGATTTTGGTAATGTTCGAGGTAATCGAAGTTTTCGTTCCATCTAACTTTGACCATTTTATTTCGGGTAGGATAATTGGTTTTCCTCTCTGAATCTTTAAGTCATTTAGAAATTTCTTTTCCTTAATTTGAACTTCGCAATCTTCTGGGATTTTAATTAGTGAAGATTTCGATATTTCGAAATATTGATCGGTGTTGCATTTGGCAATCATTGTTTCTGGTTTGGTGGGTAAGATTAAAACTAGTTCTCTGGTAATCTGCTCTGTCACTGGTTCCTCAATATTAATTTCGATTGTCGGACAATTTCCAGTTTGATGTCCTGCTATTAGACTGTTCACACATTGGTCATCGGGTAGGAATTCTTCCATGCAGAAATGTATTTTCTCGATAATTGGACATGAATTAGCAATAAATTGTCTTCTCATAGGGGTTTGTGCCAAATAAGGGTATTTTGGTATAAAGATGGTTCGATTTTGGATAATTGGGTAGATGTGATAGAAGGTAAGGGTTTCAGGCCTCAGTATCGGTACATGTATGGCAAATATTACTTTGCTTTCTAAAAATTCTACTTGAATTCCAAAAAATTGATAGTATGACAATAAATTTTTGAATGTTGGAATTTCCGAATTGTTATAGATATTCTTTAAATAGTTTAACATATTTTTTAATTCTAAACTTGACAGTATGCTGCTATGTAGAGCGTTTACTTTGGCAAACATAATAGCGTCTTCCAAATTATCAAGAAACATTATTAGATTTTGACAATCTAAATTTAATTGCGTTGTAATTCCTTGGAAACTTAGATAATCTTGTATGTTATTGATAGTTTGTTGAACTGGTGAGAGTAATGTATATAAACTTGATTGCAGTGACTCTTGATTTTTACTTAGAGTTGCCACAGTTTCGTTGTAATTATCGATTAGATTTTTTGATAATGAAATCTGTAATTTTAATTCGTCAACTATGGTTTTCTGATTGGACTCTAAAATTGCTATTGCTTCATCATATCGTTTACCGTCATCTGAATCTAGGGTTCCGAATAACCATTTATTAATCTTTCCAATTCCATCAATAAAACCTCGTTTATTTCTAATGTGAGGGTGTAAATTTTCGATTTTATTTGTTGCAATTTCTATTAAGTATTCGGTTCTGAGGAGTAGGTTTTGCGCTAGTGCATGATAAGAGATATTATTCGATGCATTTACTGGTAATAAACTTTCCTTGAGTTTAAGAAAATAAGCCTTAATATTACTTAGTTTATCGATTAAATGTCTTAAATCTACGTAATGAATAAATGTATGTCTATTATAAATAAGTCTGGAATTTCCCAGTTGGATAGGTAATATGGGGTTCTCCAGCGTGGTGATTTGAATGTCAGACCCGTTTGTCAGGTGGATCTGCAGGACCAGGTATAACAGGATCGTCGCTGTTTCCTGCTTCATCCTGAAAAGATTTTCCTCCATTAGGTTTAGGTTTTCTGAGGGTACTTTTATGATATGAAGTTTTGTCTGTCATTATTTTGGTATCAGTTTCATCAATTATTGGTACCTTTTTAAATTTTGGTTTGTCTTTGCTTCTATATTTCGTTTTCACGTAGGCGATCTTTTGATCTTGAAAGTCAGGAGGTTCTTGTCTAGTTTCGTTTATTTTTAATATTACATTTTGTTTGGTTTCTTCATTTATTCTCTTTACTTTCTCATATAGCTTGTTCGATGTTTCTTTATGTGATTGTACATAGCTAGATATAATAGCGTTGTCGTTTAGATCAAAAGGGTTTATAGTATTTACGTGTCCTGTTGTTATTTCGAAGGGCGTAAGTTTGGTCACGCTTTGTATTGAATTATTATAACCCATTACAGCTCTTCTCATCAACTGCTGTATTGTCATGTCTTTGTTTTCTTCTCGTAAACAACGAAAACTTTCAATTATGGTCGAATGAAAACGTTCAACGGGTGAGTTCGAATTACTGTTTTTCGCGGTTGTATAGTGTAGTTCAATTCTATACAATTTACAGAAATCTTCGAGGTCTTTATTTTTGAATTCTGTTCCTTGATCTGCGGTTATTTTTAATGGAAGACCGTGATGTGTTACGAATGTATACAAATTTTCTACTACTTCGGTACCTGTAATACTACGGAGTGGGTAGGCTTGTCCATATCTTGAGAATGAATCTAAAATTGTTACAAAGGCGTCGTAATTTATTCTAAAAGTATCCACGTGTATGTGCTCGAAAGGTCTTGATGCTGTAGGTGTTAAATTAAATTTAATTACGGGTGGATTTCGATCATATTTGTTTCTTTGGCATATCTCGCAATTATTAATGAAATTTTCAATATCATCTGACATCTTTGGCCAATAAAATCTTGTACTGAATGCTGCTTTCATTTCATTCATACCTCTGTGGCATGTTTTGGTGGTGTGGTGTAGAGTAAGTTTTTCCTGTTGCTCATCTCTTGTTCGTATATCTTCTAAGAACGTTGAGCATTGTAATATCTTGTAAGATGAGTTTTTAAAAAGGTTTTGCAAAGTGATTGCAAACTGACGTGCGCATTCTTGGTTATTAAAGTATATAGCGTATAATTGTTTCGGTTTTACATATTCTTTAAGGAATGTGACTATACTGAATGTTGGATCTCTACTTGAAATAGTTAAGTAAAATCTGCTGTTTTCGAACACTCGTTCTTGTCTTAGTTGAAATTTGGTTATATCTCCACTTGTGACAATTATTTGATTTTTATACATGTTTATGGCTCTTTCAGTTATTGGCATTCCGCAAATGGGATCTTCAGCTGAAGAGTGTACTGTTTCAACTCCTTCTTTATTATTCTCATGAATAGTTGGTGGTTTAATTTGAATGTCCGAAATAATATTTATTTTCGGTGGAATAACTTCATCAATTGTAACTTGATCTACGTTTGGTAATTCGCTAGGTGTTAATAGAAATTCTTTTATTATATCATCAGCGTCGCCTGCATTATTACAAACTGATTCGGTTTCTGCTGCATTGACTTCTGCTACATTCCTGGATAGAGCATCAGCTGCTTGGTTGTTTTTCCCTTTTTTATATCTAATTTCGTATTCAAATTCTGCTAATTTTAGTCGCCATCGTACTAAACGAGAATTTGGTTCTTTTAGCGACATTAACCATTGTAAAGGTTTGTGATCGGTGTATATCACAAATTTTGCGCCATATAAATAGGGTCTGTAATATTTACAACTCCACACAATAGCCAATAATTCTTTTTCTGTTGTTGAATAATTGATTTCGGCGGGGTTTAGAGTTCTGGATGCATAGCAAATTGGGTGACCATCTTGAGATAAAATTCCCGAAATTGCATAATTCGATGCATCCGTAGTCAGTTCGAAGGTTTTAGAGAAATCCGGATATGCTAAGACTGGTTCTGAAATTAATAGATTCTTACAGGTGTTAAAACATTCTACGAATTCTTGTGTGTGTTCGACTTTATTTCCTTTCTTTAAACATAGAGTCATCGGTTTAGTGATTTTGGCAAAATTCTTAATAAACCTACGGTAATAGCCTAACAAGCCTAAAAATGCTTTGATTTCCTTTTGCGTTCTTGGAATGGGATATTTTTGTATAGCAACTATTTTCTTTTTATTAGGTCGGACTCCTTCAGGTGTCACAATATGACCTAGAAATTCAACTTCCTTTCGTAGAAATTCGCACTTGTCAATTTGTATTTTTAAATTAGCTTCTCGCAATTTCTTAAAGATGAGTTTAAGGTTCTGAATATGTTCCGTTAAGCCTGTGCTCACTACTATTATGTCGTCCATAAATACCATACAAATCTTGTTCTGTAGCTCTTTTAAGACTTCGTCCATTATTCTTTGGAACGTAGATGGAGCATTTTTCAGACCGAATGGCATCCTTAAAAATTCATAATGTCCATTTTCAACTGTGAACGCCGTTTTTTCTATGGAGTCTTTTTCTACCTCAATCTGGTGAAAACCAGACGCTAGGTCCAATGTTGAAAAGTACTGGGCTCGTCCTAATTTGTCCAATATATCGGTTATATTTGGAATAGGGTAGCGGTCCGAAATTGTCTTTTCATTGATTTTTCTATAATCAACTACTACTCTCCATTTTTGTCTTTCCGAAGCGTCCATCTTCTTAGGGACGATCCATATCGGTGATGACCATGGACTGGATGATGGTCGTATTATTCCCTTTTCTAACATTTCGCTGATTTGTTTGCACACTTCATTCTTGTGAATGTATGGGTATCTGTATGTCTTTGTGTACACTGGTATATTATCTGTGGTTTTTATTTCGTGTTTAATTTTCGATGTAAATGTTAATTTGTCTCCTGGTTGGTAAAATATATCTTCAAATTCTCTGCACAATGCCGTAATTGCTTTTCCTTCTTCTTTGTTCATATGTTCGGTGCGTATTAGATGATTTAACTGTGCCTTTTTGCTTGGTATTTGTTGAGAACATTTATGATTTACTTGTTCGAAAGTCATACATTCGAATTCTTGCGGTTTAAATAATTGACAAGGAAATGGTTCAGTGAGAGTCAATGTTATATAGTTATTTGTTGGGTTATGAATTTCGATTATAGCATAACCATCGTGAGCATAAGAGAGAATGGATGGAAAGTTCAATTCATCTATTTTTTCGCTGTTGGTGATGATTTCTCCTTCTCGTATATTAACTGGAATTTTCTTTAAAATTTTTTCTTTGGGATTTATGGTAATAGAAAAATTTGTTTCGGAAGGTCTTCGGTATTTAAAAGGAATTTCGATTTGTTGTCCAATTAGTTTTTTATTTAAAAGATCTATATTCAATCCCATATTAATTAAATCTGTTAGACCGATTACTCCATCAAAATAGTCGTGAAAATCAAAAAGAATAAAATCTATCTCATAATCTAGTTTAAATTCTGAAAATGCTGGAATTTTTGCCTGAAATTGTGTGTTTTCACTACCTATTGCTGTTTTGATGATGTTATTCGCTCGATAGATACAGTTTGGATAACATTTTTCTGCGACAGTTGGTCTTAAAATTGATCTTGAGCTCCCGGTATCTATTAAGAGTTTAATTTTAGGATAGCCAATTTCGATATATGGTAAAGCGTTATTAGAGGAAATGTTTATTTCCGTCAAGGTTGGCCTTCGTTCTGGGCTTGTTCCGTAAAATTTCCAATTTCTTTAAGGTTTTCATTCTCTGAAAATTCTTCGTTTTTTTGTTGTTCATCTTCACCATAGTTATTCACATGATAATCAAGGTGAGTTTCTTCATTCGGTTCGTAGTACGAGTAATCTTGATAATCTTCAACCGGATATCCTTCACACTCGTTGTTGTGAAGTTCTTCGAAAGTAAAATTCGGTTTTTGATTGGGGTATGTGTTTTGGAAATGGTTGAATTGATTACGGATTGGCTGTCTGCTAAATCCGTTACTGTTTCGTACACTAATCGACATGGGTGTTGGTTTACTCATTTGACTAGGTGGAATATTCTTGGGCTTAAACACATTTTTTGGAGGTCCAAAAACTTCCCGGTTTGTAAAGAATTTTTGAGGTGCGAATTGTCTGGGCTGCACATTTATTGGTTGTGATGGCCATTGAAATGGTTTTGCCATCGTCGAATATTGTTGTTGATTAAAATTTGGGTTTCGGTTAAAAGCATTCTGATTAAATTGATTTTGATTGAAAGGGTTTTGATTAGAATAATTTTGATTGTTTGAGAATTTTGGATAATTTGAAAAATTTGTTGGTTTCGGTGCAAATTGATTATTACTGTATTTTTCAGTTGCGTTTAGGTTTCCATATAATTTTTCGAAATTTTCAAATTCAACGACATAAGCCATTGCATCTTCCAATGTGTCGAGTTTTTTCAAATGCATGTTATTTTTCAGGGTTCCCGTACAACCTGCTATGAATGTATTTAACGCCGTTTTCTCATAGTAAGTAATGTGGCAAATTTTCTGTTGTTCACTCAAATTTAAATCGTTACTAATTCTCTGAGCAACGTTACTTCGAAGAAGTTGAAGTCTGGTTCCGAAACTTATTAAGTGTTCACCTTTGAATGGTCTGGCTCGTGTTAATTCTTGGACTAAATTGTCCGTATTGCGTCTATCAGAAAAACATTGTTGTAACGCGGCTTTCAGAGCGTCCCAATTTGTCAGCTCTGTTCTATTCCCAACCATTACTTCTGCTTTCTCGATTAATTTTTCCTGAATACAATCGAAAATGTGGGCATCTAATTCCTCACTTTGTAATTGCCTATATATATTTACGAGTTTATCGCATTTGGTAACAAATTTATTTAAAACGTTACTGTCACCATTAAAAGGTTTAATATTTTCTAATCTAGATTTGAATAAATCCCAGTCAATGGGGGTTTGTTTACTTTGTTTCTGCATTTTAGAATCGTTATCGTTAAATGCTAATGCTAATGATGCTACTAAATCGTCAATTTCTGTCATATATTTTTGTTCCTCTTTCTTAACCTAATTTCTAACCCTAATGTGTTCAATACACTGGTTTTTGTGTGAAATACACTTCCCTAACTATTCCAACTGAGTACCTTAATCAGAGGGTCAGGAGGGTAAAAGGAATTGGCACTAACCTTTGTTGATCTGCTTCTTCCTTCCCGAATTCTCGGCTGTGCTGCTGTCTGCTTCTGGTTCTGTTGATTGCACTGCTGGATTGGCTCCAACTGTTGTGTCTCTTGGTGTCGTCCTCAATTGGCTCGTTCGTGAAACACTTGTGCAATCCTACCGACTGCGCCACTTAAAGAACTTTTTCGGCAGACTTTGTTTTTAAAAACTTTATTTCGAAAATGGTTTACAAAATAGGTCTTTTAAACTCAACAGCTTAACTAAGAATTGACAATATTAAATTTGGAGGTAATATTTATACTTAAAAATACGTTTAGGTTGCGTTTCTCACGGGACCATCTGGTGGCGTGATGACTCCCAAGGTGATGCTGACATCGTGGTTCTCATGCGAACGAAATATGTAACTCTACTCTTGAGGTGATGCTGACATCGAGGTTCTCATGTGAGCGGAATACGTAACTAGAAATAGGTTTTTATTAAATTAATTTAAATTATTACATTTTCGTAAACAGAAATCAATATCATCAACTGATTACACCTCTTAATTTAAATTTAAAATTGAAAATTAAATAGGAGTTGACATTCTCTGCCGTGCCTAGTAAGTCTTCATTAATTTAATAACTGTAAACTTTTATCAGTTTCTTGCTTTTATTCATAGTGCTCTACGCCACTGCCAAACCGGAAACAGTAGTCGGTCATAGGCAGATACCATTTTGATCCCGCTTACATAATCATGTAGTTTTATATTCAAAGGAAAAAGAGTACTCAGAAGAATTTTTGGTTCCGTGAATGACAACCAAATTTAAAGGATCAGGTATAAATTCGAACTCAAGCAATTTTACAATGATCTGAATTTTATAGACTATGTGAAGGTTTAGCGACTCAGATGAGCCGGACAAGTGGCGTGAATGGCAGAAAACCGAATACAAGGGAAAATCAGGGATAATTTGTTACAAATATCATGTCGACCTGTGTTATTGGTCAACCGTTTATTTCCATTCATATAAAATTATTATTGCTTGATAGCATTATTGCACGATATGAATATTATAACGATGAATGATGAAATTCACTTCTTTTCCAAACACCCTCGTATAATGCCCCATTTTTTAGATTCCAACAAATGCATCAAACAAATTTCTACCAGTTCCTTATCTGAAGTATATATATATGTTATAGATCAAACGTTAAATGTTTCGAAAAATTCATTACGATATACATTCCGCATTGTTAACCGGGATAATTGATTTCGAAATTTAATTTTAAATCGAAATTTATCAGGGCATAAATACATCTGTAAGAAACGATGGTGATTGGCTATTTTATTAAGTTTGCAAAAGTTCGATCCATTTCAATTCACAGATATCACACGGTTGGTTGATTGTGGTGGACGCAAGCCGTGATACTACAAATACATTTACAACATGATTCTGAAATTAATTTGTTCGTGAAACCAGTGACTATATTGTGCTTGAAACTGTACCATTTACTGTTTAAATTAAAAGACTCGAAAGTTGGTTTAATTAAAAAATTGTATTTGATTAAGTCGTTTAATGTTTTGTAGAACTGTTACTAATATCTGGTTTATATTTCTGCTTTAGTTTTTTATATTATTTAACTTATTTATGTTATTTAATTCATGTAGGGAAAACAAATTAACGTGCTCAATTTATAAGGAGGCATATTCCTGCGTGTCCGCAAATAATCTACATGTAGCAATACAACAACCGAGGGTAGTAACAATAAGAAAGCCATACAGGATCGTCTATTTTGTAGGATACAAATAATAATATTTAAGAATTAGACAAGAACAGACAAGAACAAAATTCGACTACCGATTTGGAAGGTGATCGTATATGAAAAGTCTTATACTTATGAAAGTTTTACAGGATAATTTAATTTGTAGATGGTCCAAGAGTACAGACAACTAACTATTCTGACGTCACACATATAGCAGCCAATCGTGGCGCGTTCGTAGTCACGTGATTTTTTAAAATTTTATACATTTTAATTTATTTATAAATAATTGTGATTATTTATAATAAAGGTATTTATAATAAAGTTTTAAAATAAACCAAAAAATCGACAATTATTTTTTATTCACAAACCCAGTTAAAGACCTAACTGGTACATTTCTCCAACCAGGGAACCAGGGAAGCCAGAAATAGAAAACGATGCGAACAATGCGCAAGGAATGAGTTTCCATACATCACGACTCTTCTGTAAAGAACAATACGAAGAAGAAGAAGATTCGGACTAGTTAATGAGTTTTTTAAATCGACCGTTTTTTCTGTTGCACCCTGTATTAAAAAGTGTTATCACCATTTCTATATGAAATATTTGTAGCAATAACATAAGCTAAAAAAACAATAGAATGTATTGTCATTGTAAAAATTTCTTTTCGAGATGCCCTGATGGCTAAACTAAACAAATTTTATATTCAATAAGCAAAAATAATATAAATTATCAATTTTTAGCTAGGCGTTTCCTTTTGACAACATTTTTTACGTGAGGCCCCAACAATAACGGTCTTTGTTTAGCATTTTTCTAAGATGTTACTGACTGTGGCATAAAAAAATTCAGAGTCAGAAAAACGATTAAAATGTACCGTTAGCTTCATAGTAATCACATCTTTAAGTGTTATTATTACTATTTTTCTTTTGATAAGAACCGTAGCTTGTAAAGCCAAAATAAACAGTTAGGTTTCTTTTGTTACTAAAGCTTTGATAAATATGTATATTTTGTGGTGAAATATGTAGATACTTGTATAGATTTAAGGCAAAATAAATGATGTTAATATATTTTTCATTGTAGAAGAGAGTCTCTTAAATTATAATCTGTAACTGCATTATATACTGAGAAGTTAATTTTTACTAGACACTATCAAATTTTGACATTATGTGTAGAATGGAGGAAAAATTGGAAAATACATTTGGACAGTTTGAGGAGGCTGCATTACATGAGAAATACATGAAATATACAAAACAAAGAAAGGAACAAGATGCGGAAATTGATCTAATAATAAATGGAAGACGGTTTGAAAAGTTAAAGGAATCCATACCAGTTACCACACGTTCATGGAATCCACACCAGTTATATATCACATCCATATATATATATATATATATATATATATATATATACCACTGCAGCACCTATATTAGATAGGTGCAACACCTTCATAAATCAAAGCAAATCAGTTTCTTCCTAGTTGCAGCAAGGACACAGTGGGAAAGTGTATGAAGAGTTGGCCAGAAAAAAGATCGAGTTCATTGATTTCCAAATGGCACTTCTGGAGGAATCAGAATGGAAAGAAAACTGCTTGGAAGAAAATACACCACTTCGAAATGAAAATATTGAATGCTTAACTCAAAAGAGAAAAGGGAAGAAAGTAACAGCCATCTTAATTAATTTTATTTGCCACAGTGTATGGCCAACCACACAGGCATTCCATGTTTATAATTATCATTTATTAACAGATGTGAATGTTACATAATTAGCTAGCATCATAGATAACGAATAAATAGTTAGCATTAAGGGGTTTTATTTATTTTAGAAATTGATGTATTATCACGAGGCTTGAAATAAAACGTTAAAAATGTACTTCCTTTTCTTCTTTTATTTTGATGTTTATCAACAACATAATTAGATACATAAATTTATTTCAGAAATTCTCCATTTTACAATCCTTATAGATAAGTATTTATTTGTCCAAAGCGAACAAAATAGCTACATATCTTAACAGGCATAAGGACACAAAATTACATACTAAAATACAAAATAAAACAAACAATACATTGTTTTCAAATAATCAAATCATAATCAAAACATAATCAAATCATATTAAATTATATCAGATTTGAAAAATGGTTTTGAATCAGTGATGTTTGCATTCTGTTGTTTTCACGTACATCATGATTTTGAACAATAGGAGGCCCAATTTGCAGGTCATGTAAGGCATGTTCGACTGGAAGCTCTTCTTCATGTTCATCTATTGCAAGATTGTGCAGAATAGCATTTGCAATTATTATCGCCTTGGAATGTTCCAATGACACAAGCATACCATTAGCCAGAATAAGAAACCTGCCTTTCCAAACTCCATAACATCTTTCTACACAATTTCTTGTTCGGATATGGGATTCATTAAAAAGGATTTCCGCTGGAGTATTTGGGTGTTGTAAAGGTACTATTAGGACGTTAGTATTGCTGTACCCATTATCACCTAAGATTATTGATGTGTAGAATTCATTGTTCTCCAGCCTCCCTTTAATTCTGCTGTTGCTATAGATGGTTTAATCATGAGTTGATCCAGGCTACCGTGCAACAATATCCATTATACGTATCACATATTGTTTGAACATTCCATGAAAAATACCCCTTTCTGTTACGGTACCTTTCTGCTTCATTTCCACCTGGTGAAATGATACGAACATGAGTGCAGTTGATAGTACCGATAACATGAGGAAACCTTGCAATAACACAGAACTCTTCCTTTAGCTTGTGGCGATCTGCTTCTGTTTCTGGGAATTTGATGTACCTTCCACATAATGATGCAATCACTAAAGTTACCTTGGTGACAATCGTACTTGCAGATATTTTGCTTACCTGCAAAATCCTGCGAAATCTCCAGCTGCAAGTAACATACTACCCGTAGCGTAAAAACGCAATGTCAAAAACAATTTTCTTGCAGGTTTTATCGCACGATTACGATCTGTTAAAGATTTAATTTCATCTTCAATAAAACTCAGCAACATTGTACAAGGTCGTTTTTGTAAGCGAAACCGTTTAAAAAACTCCAGGTCATCAAACTCCACGAAATAATCGGGCCTAAAAAAAGCATTTTACATTAAAAAATTAAAACTACTTCTTCAAAATCACTTTCATCAGAATCAAAAATGTTTAAATTTATGGGATCCATATCAATTATTTGTTTCACTGTTATAATTATAAATGCATAAAACTGTGGAATATAAAAAAAGGACAGGTTATGTTTATTAATACTGACAACTGAAGCTGATACCAAGATAAAAAGTGGGTGCATCATGTGTTTTGTGAAAGCTGTAGAATCGTTTTACTGCAGTTGTCATCAGAAGATAACGTATACCTTCCATTTGATTCACCAATGTTATGGAGACAACGTAGTAATCATGAAAATGATTGTTACTGTTGTATTACGAAGACAGTAGGATATAGTATAAAAAATAAAGCTAGTATTGTATATGTCGTTATTCCGTCTGTTATTAACCCAATTTTATATTCGAAAGATCTTCCATATCCAATTTGTCCTGGCAATTCGAATCAAAATATACTAGAAGATGACAATGAAAGTGATGTTAAAGTTAAATTGATTTTTAGTGATTCTGACGGTTTCGGAACACTCCACATTTAATTAGTCTCTTATAAGAATCAAAAGATCCTCATTTTGAAAGAATTTTATCTGTTAATGAAAAAGCTGCTTGAAAGTCATTCAAAATGATTGCCGAAGAATTTTTGGAAAATAAAAAAAAGCGAAATTTTTAAAGATATTGTTGCTTATTTATTGAAAAATTTTCAATAGAATGGAATGAATATGTCATTGAAGATTTATTTCCTGCACTCGCATTTGAGTTTTTTCCCTGAAAACTTAGGAAGTATGAGTGACGAACAGGGGGAACGTTTTCACCAGGATTTAAAGATTTTCGAAGAACCACATCAAGGATTTTGGGGTGAAAACATGTTAGGGAATTACTGTTGGTCCATTATAAGAGGAATCGATCCAAAAAACAATAAAAAGAAGATGAAAATTGGCAATTTTTATTTTTTGTATTATGCATACTAAGATTTTTTTGGAGAGTTTTTTTGGAGAATTACAACGAATGAAGAACTAGCAACAATTTTTAACAGCCCTAGTCAATAAAATTAGGAGCTAATGGCTGAGTTGGTGGGGATACATCGAGAGGATAGACAGTGAAAAGGAGTTTAGAAGGATCAAAATCGAGGGAAAGACCAAGGAAAAAATAAGAGTGGTGAGTAAGGAATGACCTGCCAGAGATGGGAATAACGGAATGGAAACAAAGAGCGGAATATAGGAAGGAGTAGGTAAATATAACGGAAGAGGTAAGAAAACATTGATTCAAACGGCGGTACTTCACCTCTATAACTAGATTATAGAGGTTATGGAAACGAGTGGTTGCTATTTTATGTAAAAAAAAAACATAGACCTGGAAACTCCTAGAGGGAGACAAAGGCTTTTGATGGGCTGTTAAGCTATAGAGAAGAAGAACAACTGTATTAAAATGAATGTAAAAATTCTGTGGAAAACTCTGCCTGATTAATGCGCGTATAAAAACATGTACAAAATACAAGACATAGGTCAAACAGGAGACAAGAAAATTTTACCAGGGCATTAAGACAGTAAAAAGCTTTCTGGAGAAACTTTCATATAGCATACTAGACCAATAGAACCAATAGAAAATATCAAAATGATATATCTACAATTTACAAATGCAGCCAGTGGCAGAAGTACCATCGTTGCTAAAGAACATTTACTAACATCTCGAATAGTGAGCAAATTCTTACATAGTGGTAGTAGGCGGTAATATCCTCGATTCATAAATAAGGTGATAAACTGAATTGCGAAAACTATCGTGGTCAAGTCATAGCTTTATATAACTGTATAAAGCAATGAACTTAAACTTTTTACATTTATGTAGCTCTAAGAAACAAAATAAGGTCGATAATTATACTGTATATCGAATATACCATTATACTATTGTAAAATATGATATCAGGAAAGGTTTGGTGCCTGAATCCTCACCGAAACAGATATAGAAAAATTGCACAGTGGGTTTGTGGAGTATATTAAAAATAGTTTAAAAAAACGTCCATGCTACATGTAAAAATATTTACATTAGTCTCCCAAAACCGATTTCCGGCCTTAGCCGTCATCGGCAATCGAAGGATTAACCAATAGTCCAGATCATATATATATATATATATATATATATATATATATATATATATATATATATATATATATACCGGCCAAGTCGAATGTAAAACAGCGTTTAGATGGAGCTTACGCTATCCAGTGGTTCATAAAAGTACTACTGTGTGAAGCAGTTCGTGACCTGCCCCAGGTCCCAATAAGGTACCAGGTATGCATGAAACATAGTCGAGTAAGAACGTGGAGAATATTAATAATATTCAAAGAAAAGTGAAATTATATTGAATCATCTCCTGTAGATGTTAACATGGTTGGAGAAACGTGTGTCGAGAAATTTAAACAAAAGTGATTTGATGTTTAGTGGCAGAGCTTTTTGAGTTTAGTATTACTGGTTAAGGTTAACACTGCTTCTGAACAATCGACACCACGTCTCCCAGCTTGTAATTGTTCAAGAGAGTCAGACGAGGCAGAATCTACTACAATGGAGGATTTAACTTGACAAGGAATTGATGGTTTATGGTGGGCTTGGCTCAAATCTATTTAAAAAAAAATTCGAAATACTTTAAAAATATTTTTTTAGATATAGTATTTTATATAATATTTTTTTATAACGGGTCTTTCAAATTGAGCGGTTTTTTTAATTATTGAGTAAAACACAGATGGCGTTGTGAATTTGCTTAGGTCGTATTTCAGAAGTGTAATGTATGATATTTATAGAAAAGGAATGGGGAAATGGAATGGATGCACAACACAACAACACGTTAAAATTGTTGAATTATTTTATGAAAATGGGCGTTCAGTGAAAAATATTTTTAGAAAATTACGTGATATTTACGGTTTGCATAATCGTCCATCTGAAAATACTATCAATCGAACTGTTCAAACATTTCAAGAAACTGATTCGGTGGAAGATAAAAGCAGAGCAATATATAGTCGTATTAGTCGTTCATAAGAGCATATTGATTTGGTACGTGAAAGTGTTGCTGAAGACCCAAAAATTTCCGTTAGTCGACATTCACAACAATTTGGACTCAGTGAATCCACAACATAGCGTAGTTTACGAAAGATTTCGCTCTGAAGGCATATATGGTTCAAATAACATAGGAATTAAAGCCACTAGATCATTCAAAACATCGTACATTTGTCAATTGGATCAAAGAACGAACAGATTATTTTTCTCAAAAAATCATCTTCTCAGATGAAGCACGTTTTGAAATTGGTGGCTATGTTAATAAACAAAATTGCCACATTTGGGGTGAGGAAAATCCACGATTGATTCTTTAGAAACCTTTACATCTTAAACGAGTCACTGATGGGGGTGTATTATGGTCAGGAAGAGTAATTGGGCCGTATTCGGTGGCTGCTCATGGATTTTTAAAGTGGGAGGGCACAGAAGAAAATAGTGCTGCTGAAGATTTTTTTGCTTTCCCCTTGAGGTGAACCAGGAAAACATTCAAATGTTGTATTGATATTACTTACAAGGACAATGAACGATAGGTTACTGCTTGTTGTGCAGATAAAGAAGTGAATAAATAGGTACTTACCGTTTCCCGAAGAGCAAATCATTCAAACAGTTTATTGTAACTTCACATCAATAGAGAAAATTCGAAAAAGTTCGAAAAAATCTTAAATTAGTCATTATTAACTGTTTTAAATCAGACACCTTCAGTGTATACGTAGCAAATCCCAAATCAAAACAAGAATTCGCGAGGCGAACGAAATACGCGACGCGAGACATATCAAACGCTCCGTGCCCGTCAAATCAGCATTTAAAACTAATTACCGATACGCTCGGTCGCAGGGAATCGACATCCACATCACATGTTTTAGAAAGCAGTTATTCGAATTCTGGCAACCAACAAAACACGTAACGTTCTTCTATATTTGGAGATTTAAATTTTTAATAATATCTTAAAATGAGTTAAAAGAAATAAACTGAACTGAAATAAAATATGGCGTTTTGTCCTGAAAAATTGTTTACTGTTATAAAAACTGGAGGAGCGGCGCCCCAACGCCCTCCCTCATGAGTCGCCACTGGACGTATTTTTTCCAGTATACCCCCTGGTGAAGCTGTAACCATGAATGGTGTTCTATATAGTGAGATGATAACTGGATCTTATGGGCTGAATTGAATAATATAGATCTGGAGGATGGCGCTAGATCTCTTTTAATTAAACAATTGATTTATTCAGAGAAACATTTTCTGGACGAATTATTGCAAGAAAGTTAATGTTAATTGGCTAACAAGATCATGTGATTTGACACCGTTGAATTATTTCCTTTGCGGTCACGTGAAAAGCCAGATCTATAAAATCAACCCACATGACTCGACGCACGTTTCGCTAACCATGTTAGCATCATCAGGAGATTATTTCATCATCAGAAGATTAAATTATCTCCTGATGATGCTAACATGGTTAGCGAAACATGCGTCGAGCAGTTTAAAAAAGCGTTTTGGTGTTTAGTGGTAAATCTCTTCAAGTTTAGTGTTTCACACCAAAGGTTCCAACAGAAGAATTGATTCATGTTCATGTTCACACTTCATGTACACACTACGCTTCAATTATCAATAAAAAGTTTTTTGAAATCAATGCAAATTCTATGTTTTATACAACAATAAAAAAAAATCATTCATTTTGAAAGACTCTTTGTAAAATATTTATTTTGTACATAGAATTTTATCATCGCCCCTTTCCCGGCCGTACGCTGTTTATAGGATTTTCCTTATCGACTTCTCTAATATTAATATTCTTTTAATTAGGGCATGTAGTTGTGATAAATTTTAAATTTCTCTATTCTTTTCGTGTTAGCGGCTATTTTGTTTTCGAAGCGGGATCGTAGTAGGTCACGAGGGAAAAAAACGGAGTTAAACATATCGATATAGCTGTCTTTAACCTTTGAGACATACTTTTAACAAATCATCTATAAATATTTGTCTTATAAGACGAAGTTACAAGTTCAGAACATACATACCGTTTTATAATATATACATCCAGTGTCAAAATATTTGACACACTATAAAAATTTCAAAATATTTATTATTATTATTCACGTATGAGCCCTGGTGGACCACGCGAAGTACAATAAGAGGCGTTTATTGTTGTTAGCCTTCCTTTGCGCCCATACTAATTTCATTCTTTCGTTATGAGCTTTCTTCCTTTCGTCAGAGCAAGTTGTTCCAGTCTTCCTACATTTTTCTCTCTGGCCAACCTTCCAAACGTTAATCTTGTATCTGAAACAGCCTCTATCCTCAATTTCATTTTGCGTAATATTTGCTGATCTTAGGTCCTCTATAATTGCAGCAATCCATTTAATTATTTCTACTTTAGCTCTACTCCTATTTTCATAAAATTCGACTATTTGTCTAGTTAGCCTACTCGGATTCATCCGTTTTATGTGTCCGTAAAACTTAAGTCTTCTTTTTCTCATATCGCTATGTATATCTGTGTATTGTTTGATTTCTTGGTTTTCTCGAAGTCGGTATGTTGTGCTATTTATTTGTTTCGGGCCGGGTTGTATTTTTCTTATGATTTTTCTTTTCTTCTTTTCAATGTCCTCGATGTCTTTCTTTCTATTCAAAATGAACGTTTCTGTCCCATATAGACATTCTGGCTTAATAACTGTGTTGTAATGTCTCAGTTTTGTGTATTTAGATATGCATTTTATGTTGTAAATATTTTGTTTAAGTCTCAATGTCGTTTCCATTTTTGACATCTATCCTTGTTGGCCGCTTTTTCCAACCCATTTTCCATGACTATTTCACCCAAACATTTGAATTGCTAGATGATGTTACCATATTTTGTTTTTAGAAATTGTGTTCTTAGTCTGTTGCAGGTCATGTATTGTGTCTTTTCAAAGGAAATTTGAAGTTCTACCATTTCTGCTGTTTCTTTTAGGATTTCAATGCCGTTAATATATCTTGAGCTAAAATTGCTAGATCATCTGCAAACGCCACACAATCAATTTTTATATTGGTTCTCCCCGGTGTAATGGGCTAGTTAGTATTCAGGGCCGACTTTTTTTCAGGCCACTCCTGTATTACTTTTTCTAAAAGACAGTTAAATAAGAGTGGCGAGAGTCCATCCCCTTGTCTTACTCCAGTTTTAATTTCGAAGGGCTCTGAGGTGTCACCCATGGATTTAACTTTTGACCTTGTGTTAGTTAACGTTGCTTTAATAATTGCCAGCGTTTTCAGATCTAGTCCTTGTTCTCTCAAGATTTGGAATAAAAATTCGCGGTCAATAGAATCATATGCCTTTTTGAAATCCACAAATGTACAGACGAGATTTTTATTGTAGGGTTTTTGATGTCTTAGGATCAACTTTAGATTCAGGATCTGTTCAGGGCAGGATCTGCCCGGTCGAAAACCTGCTTGATATTCACCAATTTTAGGTTCTAACTGTCCCTGTGCTATATTTAAATATTATATTTAAATATAATTCAATTTTATTATTTGTTTTTGGTGTTTTTTTGTTTGTCGCAAATATAAGTTGAAATATTGAAAAAAGGAAAAACTTTAATTGACTTTGATCACAATGTACAATTATTATTAAATATTAATTTTTTTCGGACGTCAAAATGTTAGACATCCATGTTAATATTTTGGGGTTCCTTAATCAATTTAGCGTATATAAATTGTTCAGTTGAAAAGTTCAATGACTGTATAATCTGAAGGAATGACGTTATTACCTGGCCACCAAGATCAGGTGATATAACTATATTGGACCTTTTTCTCTGGGGATACGTTGAATTATTGGTTTACACCAATAAACCACAAACACCCAATTACCTTAAAACCAACATTATTCATGTCATTGGTGAAATAAATGTCGAATTATGTGACAAACTGACTGATAAAATTGAATTCCAGAATATGATATTTTAAAAAGTCCAGAGGCGGTAATATACAGGAAATTATTTTGAAATAAAAATGCCATAAACCAATATTTAACTTTAAAAAAAATCAGGGAGGTATCTTATACCGTTTTGATTTTAATCCAAATTAAAAATATATATCTCTTATTTGATAACCCCTTTATTTGGATGTACATACATATCTTAAGAAACAAGTTTTCCAATGCGTTCATTGCTTGTATAATTTCTAATTTGTATTTGTAATAATTATTAATCATCTCCTAAATAGATATTATTGCAGAAAGTTTATTTTCTCATTAAGGTTGAACGTTAGAGGCATCAATTCTAATAGCATTAAAAACTATATCATTACACCATGAATGGTAATAACTACTAATAATAGTAGAAATTAAATCACATTCCATTTAACAATCACTTAATTGGAGACTGAGAACACAGGTGTTCAGTGGTTTTTACGCAGTCGGAATCTTAAATTGGACAAGCCTCATATATAAAGTTGCAAAACGCGCTACACACAATGTACTATGGTACAAGTGTTATCCCGTTATAGATAATAACAGTTGAGCTGGTGTAGTTTATAAACCATTTGAAATTAAACAGAATTAAGTCGCCGTGTAGTTCTGGGTGTTAAAGAATCTCGTTATTGTCATCCTACCGAGGCATATCCAAATATTTATCTCCTTTTATCTAAAACAAAGTTTGTTGTTGACTTGACAAAAGGAAACAGTTAGAATTCTTAATTCAAAGGCGTTTATCTTTTGAGATACATACAGGGCGTAAAGGAAAATATTTTGGTGACTAACGAACGTTGTCAAAACTATTTTTTTTTTAATTAAGAATCACATGTGGGCTTCATAACCTTAAAATTTAATTCAAACAAAATTTGTTTTTGTTTCTAAATAAATGACAAATTTAGTATTAAAAGACTTACCTATGTAATATTATTCCTGAAGTTTTATTTTTTTGTGTCAGGGAACAAGTACAAGACGCACAACTAACTATATATTTTGTGTGCTTGCCGATATTATTGTTGTTATCAATATAGTAAGTATTAATATGCATTTATACTAGAACACATAGAAACAGTATTTCAGTACACTTATTCCGCACTTATTATTGATTAAAGCAAACTAAAATTGCTCAAATCTACTATTAAACTTCTAAGTTTTTGACACCAGCTACTAAAATTCCAAAACAATGAGTCTGGTGTTTTAATATGACAGTTTACCTCTCTATCTATATGTTATTTGAACATTGCGACAACAATTATTTCAGTGTCGGTCAGTATGTGCATTTAAGTTCGACTTAATATCAAAAATATTGTGTACACTGTAAGGAAAATAAAATTTGTATTGGATGAGGTAAACATTTTTCTTAATTATTCAATCGTCAATTAAAAAAAGATTTTTAGTCGTCATAGTTTCACACTTAAATCAAAATTTATAGTATCTCTTCAAGATTTGTTAATTCGCGATATGAGTATTTCAAGCCAGATCTAAAATACTTTTAATTTGAGATTAATGTTTTAATTAGAATATGGCAAAATATTTGGAAGAGTTGATTGTTTCTTAACTGCAACAAAATTAATTACTTTAATCAATAACAAACTATTCAATGAAAATAAAAAAAAATTTTGTCTTAAGTAATATATTCTCTTATAATAAACAGTGCTACCAATTAGAACCATGAACACGACTATTTAATCCACGAACATTTTCCTCTACGGTTTTTATAAATTATTATCGATTTAATAACCATATTACATATAATATGTCATACGATGAGGGCAAGATATACCACGTCGAGCTTGAGATTAATAACTGAAGTTAGGCGTCGTCGATCGTGGTCGAAATTGGATGGGTCGATAATAGAAAATAGGCAAACATATTATATATCTAATGTGTGCGTGTGCGTGTGCCTGTGCGTGTGCGTGTGCGTGTGCGTGTGCGTGTGCGTGTGCGTGTGCGTGTGCGTGTGCGTGTGCGTGTGCGTTGTGCGTGTGCGTGTGCGTGTGCGTGTGCGTGTGCGTGTGCGTGTGCGTGTGCGTGTGCGTGTGCGTGTGCGTGTGCGTGTGCGTGTGTGCGTGTGCGTGTGCGTGTGCGTGTGCGTGTGCGTGTGCGTGTGCGTGTGCGTGTGCGTGTGCGTGTGCGTGTGCGTGTGCGTGTGCGTGTGCGTGTGCGTGTGCGTGTGCG